>WURV02038789.1:0-22462 GCA_011762755.2 Epimenia babai | reverse complement strand
TTGTGCCTTTCAAACCCACTTAACGTAAGTGAAAACTTGTAAGTTGATCAGAGATATATTTTTTTCGTGGTTCACAAATTAACACCGATATTTGAAAAATGCATGTCATGTGATTATGAGATAAATAATTATGCTACAAACATCACAGTCGCAAAATAGAAAATGGCAGGCACTGGTTGGAATTTTGCCAAATCCGTTAAAAATGACAAAAATACCTGGTGAATGCAAACACAAGAAGTTTTATCGCAAAGTCTGGGGAACTGAAATAGCGTCTCCATCACACAGCCTTAATATTTACAATATCTGATATATTGTATGTCTATCATAGTTTAAAGTCCCGGCTTCAGGTGATACATACTCATACAGAATGTAATTTATTCACTCAGGCACAAGTACCAGCTATCCCATAACATCCGTTAAAGAGAGTGTCGGATACCTAAAAGTTGACTGTATCAAGGTGCACTGAGTGACTTGAATAGCGGTAAGAAATTCTAGAAAAATCATTGTATTTTAAGAGTGATAGGAGTGTAAGACGGATGAGATGGTTGCAATGATGGCTTCATCTTGTTAGAAAATGGGTCATCAATGTAACGGATTATAGATAAAAACGTACCGTAAACTCCTGTAGAAATGCATGGTAATGCCTGCAACACAGGTAACAAATAGCATACAATTAAAATAATTAAAGTATTTCTCTGTATTGAAGCAGATTAATGAAGTTTTAAGTAAGGGAAGATGAAAACTCTATTATACAATAAAAAACAGTATTTAATAACATAAAATAGTTTCGTTTGATATTTACTTTGATACTTATGCAATATTTTTATTTTTTTTTTAAACTACCAAGTCAAATAAAAATCAGAAAGACATACAGTCAAACCTGCCCGAACGGCCACCTGTATTAAGCGGGCACCTGTCACTTCAAATTCCTCCCGACATGTACACTAGTCATAATGTCAAACCTGGATTAAACGGCCACCTGTCATAACGGCCACTTTTTCGTGATTCCCGTGAGTGGCCGCTTAATAGAGGTTGGACTGTATTAAGACACTGCACTGACAGTGAATTTACTCATGATAGATAGAAAACACGATGCAATGTAGAACATATAAAAATCAAAGAGTTCTATTTTTCTACATATACCAATACAAGCAAGAGATGTATCACTCACTATGCTGGTGATCCTAACAAAATCCAGATAGCACCCTATAAAGAATGATTAAAAATATCATTGAAAAACACGTAATGGAAGACTATCGAAATAAAATAAATAATCCTTCCATATTGGATAGTTAGTCAATAAAATGGATTAACTTTCGTACTTTAACTGTAGGTATAGACAGTTGTAATATAATTATTTGTGTTACCTACGATTGCTGACTATTCCTCTATTTCTATGGATATGTTTTATATGATGTGTATGTGATTTGTATGTATGCCTGCGATGAACTGCGATGAACTTGTCCAGGATGTGTCTCTCGCTCCTAATACAGCTAGCCAATATAGCATTAACACAATGTTCTGGTTAGTTTCATTGACTATAGGGTGGAAATCACAGTTATACAAAGTACAAAGTGTGTGAACAGGGTTGAGCAGGGTTCAAGTAACTAGATCCCAATGTCTACCTTGTACAATCCAACTATTCCTTAATGTCGTGTCTGTCGCGCGATGTGTTAAATCTGTTAGTGGGGGTGGCGATGTCTAATGACAGGATGAATTAGCGAAAATATCTGCACCATAAGAGACAGTTCTTAGGCATCCAAATCGCTGTGAGAAGCTTTACATAACCACACTGCGTGGGATACTGAGAACCCAATGGGCAAAAAGACTGTTGCCTCAAATCATCACAGGCGTCTCATATATATATACATATATATATATATATATATACAGGGTGATTCATAATTATGTACCCACTTTTGTAATGAGAAATATTATTACTATAAATGTCGCATATAGGGTGTAGGCAAGAGTTTTATTACGGCACGTTCTTAGTATGCTTCAAGATGGTGAGGCTAAGCGATGGAAAGCGGTGGTTCTTATAGAGTTTGATGGTGGTGTTTGATAGATCTGTATACGAGACAAAAGGGCGGTATGTGCAAAGATTTAACGCAGTCGCCCCGACGCGTTAAACGATCAAGAGGATACATCGAAAGTTTTGGGGTACATGGTCAATAAAGCAGGAGAAAGGTGCCACCATAGACACTGTCAGGTATGGTCACGAGCAGAGTCCTACAAAATCAACGAGACGCGGATCACTGGAATTCAACATAAGCCAGACATCGATTATACGGATCCTTCATGACAATCTCCATTATCCTGCCTACTGACTCCAGATCGTGCATGAGCTGAAACCAGGTGACTAGGCTGCACGAGTTCAAGTCTGCCAGGTACTGGGTGAGTTGCTGATAAACTTGGAGCATGCCACGTGTTGTATGATGTGGTCAGTTGAGGCTACATTTCCCGTCTCAGGCAGGGTGAGCTCCCACCACCGTCGGCTATGGGATGATGAGAGACCCGCAGTAACACGCGAGCATGAGAGCGACTCGCCAAAGGAGAATCTTTGGTGCGCACTATCCGGTACCAAAGTATACAGACCGTATTTCTTCCCCAATAAAACTAGTAACCCTGACGACTATCGTGACATTCTGCAGCAGTTCTTCATACAGGATCTACTGGTGAATGGTATGGACATAGATACTCTGGTCTACCAACAGGATGGTGCTCCCGCGCACTGCAATTCGTGTACGGGATTGGTTAACTGAGACCTTTGGGGTGAATTCGATCGGCCGTGGAGGACCACTACCCAGGCCAGCCCACTCCCCTGATCGCAACCCTCTTGACTTCTTTCTGTGGGGATTCGTCAAAAATGGAGTTCATGCCACAAAACTGCGTGATATAGGGGACCTGATGCAGCGAATAGTGGAGCGTGTGGCTGCCGTAACACCCGAGATGCTGCACAATGTGTAGACTGAGAGCGAGAATCACCTGCGTAGCTGCATCGAGGTGGGAGGGGGCCACATCGAGAAACAATAAGAAATGTTGTAGAAATGTACCAAGAATGTGACGTAATAAAAACATGCCTACACGCCTACACCATATATGTGATGTTTATAGTAATGTAATTTCTCATTACAAAAGTGGGTACATAATTCTGAATCACCCTGTATATATAATACCAATCGAGTCAACATTAAATAGTGATATCGAGTCTATGGGGAGATAATGCTAGTTCAAGACGGAGGATGATATGAGTGATCTGTCCAATGTGAAGCTAAGCAATAACAAACCATTGAGATGATGTTGTTGCGGGCCATGTGCTGGAGACACCTCTCGTAACAACTCTGGAGAGCGCTCTCCTGTTCTCCCACTGGCCCGACTGTGTGAATAACATCTGTAAGATTCCGCGTGTGATCATGTTCACTAGTCATTATGTTCACCCAATTAGTTGTACATTAATTTACAATCTAATTCGAATAGTTGACTAATTAAACAGTACTATAGTATATGTCAGTCTATTTTCTTTGAGGCTTAGTTTGTCATATTTCGATTTCATAGTAAATATATCCAATATTTTTATTTATTCTATTCAAAAATTTTTTATTGCCAAAATCTACATATATATATGCTTTATTTCAGGGTTTGGCCCAAATACAAGATTAGTTGTATTTAAAAGTATTTTAAAATATCTGTAAACGTTTATATTTGAGTTTTTAAAATTTCAAAGTATATATATTTGCATTTAAATAGAAAATACATTTTCAAATACTTTTCAAATATATTTCCAAGAACTTTTTAGTGACTTTTTGAAATACTTTTCAAATAGTTTTGTAACAGTATTAAAAATATGTGTGATAATATTTGGATACTGCTGAATACTAAACTTACTCGAGCCCCAAAGATTTAAGCATATCACAGACACAGAGTGAAAACTATTTTAATGGCCCCATAATCAAATCTACCTAGTAACAACATCCTTTGGCAATTACCCAAACCCACTTCTACACTAGGTCAGACACATGTTATTAAAAGTTATACGACAAATACGTGAAAATTTATGGTGACAAAAAAGCTTTTAAGTTTTAGAATTAATATTCTCAATTTATATAATAAAAACTTGTGAATATCGCCTGTAGCGACTGGCTCGTATGATATATTGCCAGGGGGCAGGGGGTCTAGTGAAGGACCTACACTTCGCTGGCAGGTTGTAGCCACCCGTTACTTTAGCGTCTCCAGTCTGGCATCCACCCAAAGTGACACATTCCTGCTTCAGTAGTTTACCCGCCGCTGAATGAATCGCCCCATCCACTGTGTCGAATATGAACATGATTATAATGAATCGCCCCATCCACTGTGTCGAATATGAACATGATTATAATGAATCGCCCCATCCACTGTGTCGGATATGAACATGATTATAACAACGCATTACGGCATCCGTTCATTCACATGTGTATTATAATAACGCATAAACATACGTGATAACAATAATGAAATAATGATCGTGACAGGTGGCCACGTGGCGAGATTGTTGGAAATTAATGCCAGTAGACCCCGGTTTCATCTCCAAGATATAAATATCTTAGTGTCCATAACTGCGCCAAATGCAAAAATAGTGCCTTTTTGATTAGTTGATATAAAGATTGACATGAGCTCTCGCATATCAAGTATACTTCACCAGGTGCAATAGAATTCTATCAAAATATTGATACTAAACATATTTATCCATCTAATCTCTCCATGTAATAGGGCCTGATATTTCCTACTTTTCACCATGATTTACAGCAACACCTCAAACAGTTTCCCATGACTACCATCCACCTATTCTTTTTTCAGTTTTTTACAAAATATCGTGTTAAATATCATGAAATATCGTTAAATATTCTATTCACGTCCACCTCCACGTTGTTTTCTCAACCAATCACACTATCATACACATATCTAGTGCATATTTTCTACTATTAATCTTCACAAGCCAGACATATAAGTTCAGTTATCTAGTACCACCAACCCACATCTGATTATTTAGCCATTTAGACTATATTGCAAATTTTAGTGTGTATGCAAATTTATATTCATGTTATACTCTACACAATTACTGTAAAGTGTCACTGAAAATGCATATTAAGAGTGGCACTCTAAATCAACTCGTTTTTTATTATTATTATTATTATTATTTATATTACGCAGATGGAAATAGCCTGATTTCAATACGTGAGAAATTTGAATGTGAAATGTAAGATGTTTAGAGTCAAAGTAAAAGCCAAGGTGTCTAGCGTAAGATGCTGAATGAATTATGGACCCGTTGAAATGAACGGAAATTACACTACTTAACATCTTTTTAGTTTACAGTTAAGTCCATAAAGTCAATAGTGAATCTTATTTTGAACCGTATTCCATGTGTTTCTAGTTATTCGTAATAACTATGAATTTGTAAAGTGTCTTTGATAGCCATGTGTTAAAAAGGCACTATAAATCAATAAAGTTTCATTTCATTTCACTACTTTGTGGATTATTCCATTGGCAATCCATATCGTATAACTTATATGAAGTTCTATAAAGATTTTATAAGTGTGATAGCAGAGATAAATGATCAATAAATTGTATCAGCAGTTTTTATGCTAGAACTGGACACATTCAGTAACTTTTCTTGACACCATTTAAGAATGGTATTTAGATCCTTATTGTAACTGAAATTTGCAGGTCGTGTTTATACAGCTACTGAAATTGTATAATTGACTTCATACGTCTACATTTTTGTTCCTGACGATAACTAATGATATTAACTAATCATTGAAACTCCACTATAAGATGATTTCTTTGTACTAGTATCGATAACGATTTTATTTTTACAACCTTATTATTCACTTTGTAGAATTGTATGCACTAGAAATTATGCAAATTGATTAATTTCTTTCAAATTTGTCATTAAATACCTAATGCTCAGATTTCAGGTATATCCCAGCATCAAAATATCCATATTTAATCAAATCTGATAGCATAGCTACTATTTCTTACAAGAATAAAAGGTCTAATGTATGATCGTTGAGGACATCATTTTAATACTCAATGATTTACTATTAGTTTAATTATTATTGATAATATTATTCTGAATGAAGAGAAATGCACAGGAAAAAACCTATACCCCTGATGGTCCCATCAGGGGTATAGGTTTTTCTCCTGTGCGTTTCTCTTCAGCTATTTATAGAACCACATTGGCTATCCTTATGACCATCGCATTATTCTGAATGTTTTTAATGTTCCGGATGAGTGTTTTTCGGGCCTGTTTGGCCTCATGTTATATAATCCGAGTGTTTGGAAGCATGGTTCGCCATTTTTCATAGTAACCCTAAAGTTGTAAAGTGTCTTTGATAGCCATTTGTTAAAAGGGCACTATAAATCAATTAAATTTCATTTCATTTAATTTGTTTTAATATCAGAATGAATGTTTTGAGGCCTATTGTTTTGATATCTGAATGAGTGTTTGGGGGCCTCTTGGGCCCTTGGTTTATTTTTATCCTTTTTTTCTCTTGTATTCCTGGTTTTCAATTAGTATGCGACAGTTGTTTTTTAAGTTTTCATTTATATTCAGGTGTCCTAAATGATTCTTTGATTCGACATTTTTATTCTTTCTGTTTTGTTTGTTATTTTCCTTGTTTATTTTTTTAAGTCAGGTGAGCGTCTCAAAGCCCCGTTTGCCTAATATTCTACGGTTTCTTTATATTTTTCAGTGTCGATAATGGATTATTGATGACGGCATGCATAATTGGCAATATTAGCATCCCTTTTGCTTGAATAGAACATTAAAGGCAAAATGAAGTGGCAAAAGTCATCAAAGATAATCAGTGCCATGACAACTTTATGGTGAGACTTAGTGCGGTCTTTTTCTTTCATATCCAAATAAACAATATGTGGCATCTTTGAATTCAAATTTATACTGACTATATTATAAGATAAACCATATACTCACAGGAATACATTTTCGCTGATATTGTTGGATATATACAGTGAATAATGTCTATGAATATAGCTTTAGATTAGATATTTTCGTAGATTTATGATGCAGAAGTATGTTAATTCTAAAATTTACCTGTACTAAGCGCATTTGTTTCTTTGGGTACAATATTCAGACCGCGCTAAAAATCTGTTGCTACTTTGGTTTTAAATATTGTGATAACTGATAAAAATGGTACTAATTGGTATATCTGCAATATATCATCATATTAAGCAAGACACGCACTGGCCGCGCAAACGGTGCGACACTTGTCAATAACCACTAAATAACAAGAGACGACTCGAAGTCTGATCTGTAAAATAAACAAAGAGCAACGGCTGTTAAGGCACTGAGACGACGAGGGCAGCTCGGCCAATAATAAAATAATACTGATGTTTTCATAGTACAAAACACTTTTCTAGTGGTACACGTATCTGCAAAAATGGATATAGTGGAAAGTAACTTCTGCCGATGTTCGTATTTTTTCAAAAAAAATCTTCTCAAGAACCTCTTATCGCATTGCCAGTATTGTCCTTGGGTTGGCCTATTCTAGATTTGTTCAGCATCTCGTCATGGGAGGTAAGTGCGTGATTTCTATCGACTTGTTTATTTGAAAATTTTTATCTCATGTGTCTGCTTAGTGTGAAATGTCTGCCATTTTACAGATATTGTCGGTGTAGGTCTTATTCGGATTTTTTCATTCTGTTTTGGCAATTAGATGTGATTTCAGCCGAGGTATTTTCCAAAAATCTATTTTCTCATGTTTCTGTGTCTTAATTGGTATTGTCGGGTCTCTTTGGCATCTTGTCTTGTTTCAGTATCGTAATGGGTACTGTCGGATCTCTTTGGCATCTTGTCTAGTTTCCGTGTCGTAATGGGTATTGTCGGGTCTCTTTGGCCTCCTGTTTTTGATGTCAGGCAGTCTCCTTGTTGTCTTCTCGTTCTAATATCAAGAGTGGCCTACTAGGCCTCTTGTTCCGTCTTTTTCTGTCTTTTTTGCAAGTGAGCGCCTTAGGCCTCTTATTCTGGCCGCGTTGCTAGGAATGTCGCGACATCGGTCGCGCGTGGAAAATCAGTCAGTCAATGCGTGCCGAGCTTTTTTGTTATCAGCACTTGACAATACCACCACCACCACCACCACCACGTGACAACGGTTACATATTCCGCGGAGATAAGATGTCTGTTACACATGCGTACCAGTACTTGATTGGTTTAAAATATTTCAGTTACGGATAGAATATTATTCTACCAGGTTGTCTTCGAGTAATCTTATCTTAAGGAGTTTTTCTTATCACGCAATTTAACAGAAAAATAGCGCAGAGGCGATTATAATGCTCTGAACTAATCTATACATGCACACTAACGAATTTGAACGCAATGTCGATTAAAGGTCGTATTCCGTCCAATATCTTTTGCCCCTTCAATTTTCATATAAAAATTTAAAATTGATGTATATCTTAATTAAGTGCAAACTATATGTCTGTGTGCATCGCTGATTAGTACACAGAATTGCTAATGGACTTATCCGGAACCTCTGTCATATCAATGCCATGCTTCCGTGTGTACAGTATGTAATGCACGCAGAAACTACGGGAAAATACGTTATATATCGAAAATGCTCAGCAAAGATTATTGGTGTGTATAATTAAATATACGTGTGGAGCCTGCTCTTTTATTAAACAACTGTCTCACATATCTAAGTATACAAATTAACCACAAACATGCCGTAAAAGTGTTCAGTTCCCATGACAACAGCCGGCGTCTGATACGTAACAATGTAACTGCCATAAGAAGTGTGTGTAGATTCAGGCTTCACCGCAAATATGCCTTAAAACGTCGTTTCCCTGACAACAAATGACATCAAGATGTGTTGCGTAATTTAGCATTATGTTCAAAGTCCTCACTAAATCTCATACGCTCAAAATTGCATTTTGCGAATAAAAACTGTCGCTATGTGTAATACATCTTATGTGTGTAATGTGTTTATAACTGTGACATGGTCCGTTGCGTCATTTTACGGTATTTTACCCTTACCTCACCCTTAGTAAAATTCTTTTTAAAATTTAACACGTTTATCGTGTAAAATAGATGCAAAGTAGCTTTTAAACGGTTCTTATGACAGCGATTTTGAGGAAGTGACCGTGCAAACTCGCTGGCACTGGCCTAGGTATAACAAATAACTAAGGTAACTAACTAGTGTTGTGTATATAAAAATATATAGATATTTTTCCGGTACTCTGATTCATGGGCTTGGACCGCTAACCTCCACCTTAAGACGCCGCGGGTCTACACGAACTCCGTTTTAATCGGCTGGTTTGATTCTTGATGTCGATTTTTTCTTCAAACATACATATTGCAAATTTACAATTTCTAGACACATCGTTCATCTATGTGTTTCACAATTTTATCACACAATTTTACGATTCTCCCTGAATCCTCAGAATTCTTTTTACCAATATTGATTCTGATCTCACACCTTAAATATAAGGCATAGTGGTAGATAATAGAATCGTTATGCGCTGTTGGAAAATACGTTACGCTTTGAAGGTTGTCGTCATATTGTAGTGTCGTCGACGTCATTACAGAAAACATGACGGAAAATATAAAAGTGCATATTGTTATTATTTATAAATCACGGCATCCTAAGATTTCGCAGTACAGCATAGTGTATCTGTTTCAGAACAATATAGTTCGGTTTTTGGGTATGGATAATTAATTTATTCATTTATTTAAATCAGACACACCATATATTATAACATATAACATTATACCCTATATTTATAGGTTGCTGTTCGAAACCTGAAAAACCACAAAATTATAAACATTAGTTCAATTAAAATTCCCTGTAAATGATGTAGATCAATCGTCATTATGTTAATTATTCTACACTCTGTGAAATAAAAATGCCTCTAGGCACCCGCAGTACGAAATTTGGTTGTGGAATTTCAGCATATGAAAATGTTAATACACAATAATTAAACTCGTTACATTACAAAACAAATAAATCATTACATATTTTGCCACCTGTGTGATCAAAATCAGCATAGAAAATATGTAAATTAGTAGTATTATTCTTAATACCCTCTAAAATAACTAAATTCCGAAATATATAATAAATCCTCTCGCAAGGCCCTCACGATGCTGTAATAACCAAACAAAATTCTAATTAGTTTCACTAAAAACAGATATAGAAGAGGGTATCAACATGCAAATATAATTCATTATGTTATCGGACTTAATATAAGTAGAATGATTCTTCATAAAAATTCTTGTATTGGGTATCCCATCAGGACGTGGTAAAACGTAGAAGGTCGTCGTTTTGCGCAGAGAAATCGTCCGACATAAAATTTTGTCAAATGCATTGGGTTGACGTAAAACACGTAATTTCTTATGTGTAACTGCAAAATTCCGGACATAAATCTTTGGGTGAATGGATTGCTATGAGCAGTGAATCGAGAATTCAAGTGAGCGGCAGTCATAATCTTCGCACAAGCGTCGGTAAGACGAGTCCAGAATGGTGGCGACGAAGTTCTCCCTGAGGGCGTCGTCATCCGAACGACACGGGCTAGAATGGTCACGCGAAGTCAGGTTGAAAATCATCTTTTCTCGGTGCGGTTCTAACGAAGAATTGACATAACAGTGGATTTTACACTCGGCTACATTTAGAAAACTTCTGTAGAAAATGTCCCTCAAAACGTCACAGTTTCCATAAATTAATGTCTTAACAGATGCGGCTGTGGGAAAAGTTAGCTACCATTCCCGAGAGTATTTGCCGAAATCAGTTACTGTATTGAGGAAAAATACATTGATTTACTAAAATTTTACAAACTGTACGGAAATTTTTACGAAATATGGAAATCTCACAATTTATTGAACATCTTGTGTAACTCATAATTATTCTCTCTTCAAGCAACCACACGCGCTATTTTGTTTGATCACCAAACAAATTTTATCCTAATTATCATGTATATGAAGGATGTTTAAGGATGTCTATCAATCGTTTGACTTACTTCAACTCGTCGACAAACCCACACACTGCCACGGAAACAAACTCCATGTTATACTAACCCGGACTTGTGATAATATTTGTGATAACATTTCTGTAATTAATTCACATGTATCTGATCACTATGAAGTTCACTTTGACATCAACATATGTCAGATTCCCAATCCACCTATAACTGTAACTGTAAAAGGAAGACTACCGTAAATGTATAGATTTAGAGTTTTTTAAACGTGATATATTAAATTCCTCTAAGCTGTTCAACAATCATGAAAGTGCTGATCTCCTAATTGAAAATTATAATAGTGAATTAAAAAGTTTTTTAGATAACCATGCACCTGAAACCACAAAATTGCTGTTTCCTAGGAAATACTCGTCATGGTTTAATAATGAAATTTCTTCATTAAAACGTGCATTTCGTTAGGCAGAGAGGGACTTTAGACGACTTAAAACACCAGAATCCCTTACACAGTATCTTACTGCTAGGAAAAAACGAAATTCTTCTATATTGAGGGCGAAAACCGACTTCTTTACGCAGACTATACTCGGGCAGAAGGACAATCCTAAACAATTATTTAAAACAGCTATTTTTTCAGCTATTGACTAGTGGGCATAGACCAGAACTCTTACCACAACACTCTTTTACATTACAATTAGCATCAGATCTTAACCATTTTTTTCGTGAACAGAATAACAAAAATACAAGAGAATTTGCCACGAATTGATGCGTCGCCGCTGCAATAATGATAATCCCATTACACTGTCTACTTTTGAGTCATTCAATCTCGTCACAACTAGTCAAGTAGCCGAATTATTAAAATACTCATCAAATTCATTTTCCTCATTAGATCCACTCCCTACATGGCTTCTCAAACAATGTCAACATTCACTTTTACCTGTCATCACTAACATAATTAATTCAGCATTTGAGTCGGGGACTTTCTCCAATCACCACAGGCAGTCGTTTGTAACTCCACTGATCAAAAGGCAGTCGTTTGTAACTCCATTGATCAAAAGGCAGTCGTTTGTAACTCCACTGATCAAAAGGCAGTCGTTTGTAACTTCACTGATCAAAAAACCACCTGGCTTGGATGAAAATGACTTTTACAGCTATCGCCCAGTCACTAAATTAACCTTCCTTACCAAACTAGAAGAACGAGCAGCCTCTTCTCAAATTTTAGATTATCTCAAAGGAAACCAACTTCATGATCCCCTTCAATCTGCGTATCGGAAGGGTCATAGCACAGAAACAGCCTTACTTAAAATACAAAATGATATTCGTGTAAACTGTGATAAGGGTGCCATATCCTTACTCATTCCTCTTGACCTCTCTGCCGCTTTTGATACCGTTGATCACTCAATTTTTCTCTAAATAGACTTCAAAATCGTTTTGGCATACCTGGAAAAGTTGTAGATTGTATTGAATCGTATCTCTGCGATCGATATCAAAGGGTCAAAGTCGGTGAAGACAAGTCAACTCCAATTTTCCTTCGCCAGGGAGTTCCTCAGGGCTCTGTACTAGGACCTCTACTGTTTACGCTGTATATTCAACTTATTACTGATATTATTTCTAAATACAATCTATGTTATCACCAATACGCCGATGACACTCAACTCTATCTGTACAATTAAACAATGTTAATACTGTTCTAGACACTGTAGCAAGTTGTATATCAGAAATTCATAAATGGATGTTATCAAATAAGCTTAAATTGAAGAACAGCAAAACAGAACTTTTACTTCTGGGTACAAATCAGCAAATAAATAAAATTGACAATATCTCATTGAATGTTGTTAATGACATCATCACCCCCAATACTAAGGTTAAGAACGTAGTAATTTTTGACCGTAACCTGTCTATGGAAAGTCATGTAAACTCTGTCACTAAATCTGCGTCTTTCTACATCAGAGCTATATCCAAAGTGCGTAAATATCTCGATCGTCAGACTACAGAAAATTTTGTGCATGCGTATGTTACTTCACGACTTGATAACTGCAATTCACTCCTCTTTGGTATATCTGGTCACTTAACTCATAAACTCCAACTAGCCCAAAATGCAGCCGCTCGTCTTGTATGTAAAACTAAGAAATTTGATCGAATTACTCCAATTTTGCATGATCCTCACTGGCTCCCAATTCAGAAACGAATTGAATTCAAAATTTTAGTATTAACGTTTAAATCGATTCATGGTATAGCTCCTACTTATATTTGTGACCTGATATCAAAATATATTTCTGGTCGCAAAGCAAATCGATCAGCAAACAGATTGTTACTTTCTGATCCTAGATTTAAACTGAAAACTATGGGTGGCCGATGTTTTATGAAGGCAGCTTCTACACTTTGGAACAAGCTTCCCGCAAACATTCAAACAATTACCATTCTTAAATCATTTAAAAAGGCTATCAAAACTCATCTTTTTACCACCATTGATCTATAGCTCTCTGTCCTGATATACTCCAGATGTATCGCGCAAGTTAAGAATGATTTACAGTTTTTATGCTATGAACTGTATTTTAGATTGTTAACTATTTTCCTTATCTGCGATCTTGCTGCATATGTCTTATTCTCAACTCACTTATGGTATACCGAGTTCGACTTTGAACTGTATACCCAGTTTTCTTTTTTCCCTTGTATTCCTTATGTTTCCTTGTATTTCTATTCACTGACAGTAACCGATTTATAAAGCGTCTTTGATAGCCATTTGTGGGAAGGCGACTATTAAATCAATAGAATTTTATATCATTTCATTTAACTGTTGTGTGAGGCTATGATTTACTTATATGTACTTAGAGAAATACTAGTTATTAGGGCTCTGTATTATGATTATTATCATTATGTAAAAGCGTATATTAGGCATCAGTCATATTTGTTAAAGTTCAACTTAAGCTCGAGGATTGCTTCAAATAGATTCTCGATCGAGGTAAAGATAGAGGCAGCGGGGTTCGCGAGCTTTGGAAGATAGTTACGGTTCTCTCGGGCTGGAGTCACGAGCTTCCAATCACGGGACTCGTGTCGGATATCTGGTGGTTCAACGCCGGACAGAACAAAGAGGGATGGTGTTGGGACAGGCCGAAGACACTCAATGATGATAATCATTGTGTCGTTGAGGGAGATGTCGACCTTTTAGGTGTTACTGCTTCAAGACCAGACTGAAGATACTTATCAACCGCGCCGTAGACAGGTGCCAGAGCGCCCCTTCATAATATCGAGGTGCATGAACCCTATAGAAATCTGGCGAGGCAGCGGAGGCCATTGCTGGTGGACCATTACCAAGACGAGCGTGCATTGTTTTTTATTCAACGTCACATCACGCACTTCTACATAAAACGGATCACAGAATCAATCATTACTCCGGTCAGAAGTCTATATTAATCTGTACTATAGAATGCCATTCTGATAGCATTGAAAACGGCGACAAACCTGTACAATTGATGAATGAATTCTCTGGCTGCCATTGACCAACACTGTCACAGACGTAAAAGCTATGATTGCCACCGGGCCACAAAACATCGTCCTGTGAACAATGAGCTTTGCACAGCTGACTGTTTGCCCAGGAGGCGCAGACAAGAGCACCGTTTTGGGGGACGATTTGTTTTTCGTCGCATTTCCCTTGTGTACACAAACATTTACAAAGATTTTGGGTGAGTGTATTTTAGGAAGAATTATATTGCAGTTTAGTGACAAATATAATTTTTACTAATTCGATTTAAGAGAGCAACTTTTGTTCTGTAATTTGACCGACTTTCTATCAAACACTTTACTCACCCAAAATTCCACCCATAGCACAAAGAACAACGAAAGAAAATGTGAAGTCATCCGCTCTGGACGTGTTGAGTGCGAGGCAAGAGTCTGTCCGACTACATGACGCAGACGTAATTCTTTACAAGTGATTACAAAGTCAATTCTGGATTTTTATAGCGATCATATCCGTCGTAAAACCAGCCCAGCTTAGCGCTATTGCTTACATTTACAAACGTTTTGGGAAGGTTACATACCAGTTAAATAGAACCGCGTACGATACAATTAAAGCCATTGATGGTATTGTAATAATTACAAAGTCACTTACTTATAACGTTCAAGGTCACGGAAGAATTAGTGACATGAGGCGATGATCTACAGTCATACGTCACGCCGTTGTCCTTGAGTGTCGGGGAGAATGTGAGCTTGCTCTCCGCATGATAATAGTTTGTATAATCGGATGAAGTCCAATGCGATATATTGTATCTGTAACGAATAGGCTTTATATAGCCATAGGAACATCGATGTATCGGATTTTTGGCAGTAACCATTTGTGCAAGAGCAGTATCAATTCTTAATTTTATGACCATGGTTTTTTTACATTATCACAAACAAAACAGAGACATATCACAGATCAAAGAAACATTTCGAGACAAGGCCGCATTGAGAGTCAATTACGGACTACACAACATTCACGGTAACTCACTCGTGAGATTTTCAGTGACTTTATGTGAGCTGTCTTCTTAATTCATGATTATAATAAGGGCCCTTCATACCCACTTTCTATTAAAATTTATTTTAATGTCATATTCATTCACGCAAAGTTAGTTACTCCCATCGAGGCCCTAGATCAATATCGACTTAAGATTGTTCTGGTAAGAATTAGTCACGACCTACCCTTCAGAAGAAGCAATTATTTCACCATCGCGGTACCACGTCAGACTTGGCATCGGTTTAACGTAACTGATAAGACAATCCAGAACTAAACTTGTATTCTTCTCTATCACGATTGTCTCTCCCGGTTTGTACCCTCGTATCTCGACCATCGGTTGGGATGCTGAAAGATCATTGAGACGATACACAAAAACTACTGTAGCACAAACATGTGTAGATATATATGATAGCACAAATTGACCAGTTCGGATGAAGCTATTAAATAAAATTTCATTAACAATACGGTGTTCTCGCACCCGTCTCTCAATCTAGACACAATTTTGTGGTACAATTCAAGGTACGTTTCTTTTATTTTCGTCATAATAAACATACACGTATTGTGGGGCAAACGATACCGTTGTATCTAGGCTAATTTGTACATCATATGAGGCAAAGGAATTCTATATACCCTTTATAGATAAGGAACAGTATTCTATCAATAATGGAGACAGGAGAAGACTCGCCAACACACTACCCGAAACATTTTCGGGCGAGGCAGTAGTATTCACCTCAAAGTTGGCGGGGCACCCAGTCATTATCGGTGAAGAATCGTCTAGAGACAATTTTGTTGTAAAATTCAAGTTTCGTTTCTTTTATTTCGATCATAATATATTAAATATACGCTTATTGTGGTACCATTGTATCTAGGCTAATTTCTACATCATATGAGGCAAAGGAATTCTATAGATAAGGAACAGTATTCTTCAAATAATAGGGACAGAAGTGACTACGAATCCAATCCTACATTTGTGTTACCATCGTCTCCGTCGTAAACTAGCCCAGTTTTGTGGCGTAGCAACGAGCCCAGTAACCGCAGCCACGCACTTCTCGGTAAGCTTTTGATACTATTGTAGTAGTTATTACAAAGTCACTTACTTATAACCTTCAAGGTCACGGAAAAATTAGTGACATGAGGCGATGATCGACAGTCATACGTCACGCCGGTGTCCTTGAGTGTCGGGGAGAATGTGAGCTTGCTCTTCGCGCGATAATAGTTTGTGTAATCGGACGAAGTCCAATGCGATATATTGTATCTGTAAGGAATAGGCTTTATATAGCCATAGGAACATCGAGATATTGGATTTTTGGCAGTAACAATCATATAAGAGAAAAATCGTTACCTCGCTTTCTGACCATTGTTTTTTGACATTATCACAAACAAAACAGAGACATATCACAGATCAAAGAAACATTTCGAGACATGGCCACATTGAGAGTCAATTACGGACTACACAACATTCACGGTAACTCACTCGTGAGATTTCCAGTGACTTTATGCGAGCTGTCTTCATAATTCATGATTGTAATAAGGGCGCTCCAGACCCACTTTACATTATAATTTATTTAAATATCATATCCATTCAAGTAAAGGTAGTTACATTTGTTATTTGACGGCCAAACGTAACGTATTTCATATTTAGATTATTATTACGACTCGTCGCCAATTAGGACGTGTCGTGAATTATAAGGTTCGGCGTATATTCCTATATATTAACTCATGATAATGCACGTTCTTTAATCCCATCGTCGTCCTGGATCAATATCAACTTGAGATTGTTCTGGTAAGAATGAGTTACGATCTACCTTTCAGAAGAAGCAATTATTTCACCATCGCGGTACCACGTCAGACTTGGCATCGGTTTAACGTGACTGATACGACAATCCAGAGCTATAGTTGAATTTTCCTCTATCACGATTGTCTCTCCCGGATTGTACCCCCATATCGTGACCATCGGATGTGATGCTGCAAAGTCATTAGGGTTATACACGAAATTACTGTAATATAAAAATATCTAGCACAACTACCCGGATGATGGATGAGTCGGCGATAGACATTTTCGCAAATGTATAATCATAGCACTAATTTAACGGTTCAGCTTTGGTTATTAAATTGAATTGATCATAGGATTCATATCTATTCCGATGCTCTGTCAACCGATAGTTCAAAAGTTCAGGGCCTGGGACACGACATAAAGTAAAATTCTATATGTATTGTATTGCTGTTAGTTGGTTGGGAGGATGCGTTTGTCTGTACGAATTAATACTGTTCTGTTTTTGGGCTGGCGGCGGCTAATGATCATGTTAAATGAGGTCACCAAAGAAGTGGCTTCTATTTGGTTTCATACACTAGAAAAAAAGTTTAAAGATGTATGATACGAAATATAATTCAAGTTCCAAAATGGGGAATATGTAATCCAGGTAACAATCCTAACGAAAACTTACGCACGACAGTGATGGCGAATATGCAGACAGTTTCTTTATTGCTTTTTGAACTCGTAGCCATATACCAGACGATGTGCAGACCCCACCGAAGTTTAGCGGAAGGTTGGGGGTGACTTGATTTTAAGACGAGATCGGATCTGAAGTGGTCTCTAAACGTAGGCATCGGCCAGGAAACATTTTCGCGCGAGGCAGTAGTATTCACCTCAAAGTTGGCGGGACACCCAGTCATTATCGGAGAAGAATCGTCTAGAGAAAATTTTGTGGTACAATTCAAGGTTCCTTTCTTCTATTTTCGCAATAATATGTATATTAGATATACGCGTATTGTGGGACATACGGTACCATTGTATCTAGGCTAATTTGTCCAACATAAAAATCAAAGGAATTCTATGTATCCTGGATAGATAAGGCACAGCATTCTACCCATAAAGGAGACAGAAAAATGCTCGCCAACATACCACGTTTGGACGGCATTCTGGCTTTACATAACGAACAATGGAAATCTTTCACAAGTGACTACGAATCCAATCCTACATTTTTGTTGCGATCGTCTGCGTCGTCAACTAGCCCAGTTTTGTGACGTAGCAACAAGCGAAGTAACCGCAGCCACGCACTTCTCGTGAAGCTTTTGATACTATCGTAGTAGTTATTACAAAGTCACTTACTTATAACGTTCAAGGTCACGGAAAAATTAGTGACATGAGGCGATGATCTACAGTCATACGTCACGCCGTTGTCCTTGACTGTCGGGGAGAATGTGAGCTTGCTCTTCGCGTGATGATAGTTTGTGTAATCGTATGATGTCTTATGTGATATCTTGTATCTGTACCGACGATGTTTTGTATAGACATAAAAAATCAGATTTCTAGATTTGAAAAGAGTTACAGTGATAGGTAGGTTTTCTAAATGTGATTAACGAAATCCTCGTTGTGTGGCATCATCACAAATGGAAACTGACAAATCACAGATAATGGAAACCCATCGAGACAAGGCCATATTCAAAGAATAATTATAAACTGCGGACTATAAAACAATCTATGCAATACACACTCGTAATAATCTGTTACAATCTCATTTTTATTCGTTATTCTCAAATATTTTTAAACATCCCCAATTACAACGCGCCAGAAATGCTGAGGTATGTATTCTAATGTATTACTCGCTTTAGCGCGTATATTTTATTCCCATTGTTTTCCTACATCGATACCGACTTAAGATTGTTCGAGTAAGAATGAGCCACGATCTACCTTTCAGAAGAAGCAATTATTTCACCATCGCGGTACCACGTCAGACCTGGCATCGATTTAACGTAACTGATACGACAATCCAGAACTAAACTTGCATTCTTCTCTATCACGATTGTCTCTCCCGGTTTGTACCCTCGTATCTCGACCATCGGATGCGATGCTGAAAATCATTGCGACTATGCACCAACCCACTGTAACACAACCATAATGTAGATTCACTAACGCCCGATGGGTCTCTGGAATTTTTTTTAATACTGTAATAGCACAAATTCAACAGTTATATAGACATAGTTATATTAATTATTCGATTCACAAAAAAAAGTAATAATAACGATAACGACGACGACAATGACGATGCTGATAATTATTATTATGATGATGGTGGCGCTGACGGTAAAGGTAACGGTGACGGTAACAGTAACCGTAACGATCACTATATTATGATTATCATTATTGGATAGGTCGCTGCGGATAGTTACATATATTAAATGCGTTCACCAGATACGCGTTATATTCGAAATTATCGACGGGGATCAGGCTATGATACGAAATAGATAAACTTCCACGTTGAGAATGTAATCGAGTTGCTAATAGTGACGGCAACTTACGCATAACAATGATCACGAAAATGCAGACAATTTCTGTCTTACATAGAGGACATGTACGATGTGAAACAGTGCTTACAGTGCTTGACGAAAAATAACGCATATGACAAGCAATTTAAGTGCTTCTTACTTAATCTTAGACACCGTTGCAACGATTAGAAAGTCACTTACATGTCACGTTTAAGATGACGGGAAAATTAGATACTTGAGGCGATGATCGACATTCGTACGTCACGCCATTGTCGAGGCTTGTTGGGGAAAATGTCAGTTTGCTTTCAACGTCATAATAGTTCGTGTAGTCAAATCCAGTCTCGAGTAAAATCTTGTATCTGTATCGTTTAGCATAGATATGATTAAATGCCAAAATATTTATTATATGAATGTTTAGAAGTGTATAGGTAAAATTAATTATTGTGAACGACCGAAATTAAAGCAGCCCATGCTTCACACTGGATATTTTCGTGCCGTGATGCTATCTTTATTTCTCTCTCGAGTCTACTAATCACCGATGGTAGGTCAAGTGTAAATAAACTTTTGAGCCACGAGCCTCAAGAAAAGAACAGCTATAATTTGACAACAATCACAATGTTTCTCGACAAAACTGCAATGACGTTACGTGAGCTTTTTTTCATCATCCGCAATTGATGGAAATCACTCTAATTTTAACACGATACATTACCAGCTGAATTGTTTCCCCTCACTTAGGTGAAAAGGCCTATAAGACCCCATGTTACATACTCCAGAGTCAAATAATAATTCAGCAAAAGTAATTAAGACAAGCCAGAAATAGTAATGTTTAACACCTAATCCTTTGGAAACAGAAAATTTGATTTTTCACCATGTTTCTAGATCGCGATAGGTGAAAGTTATTAAGAAAGTTACGCTTCAAACCTGTCAGAAGAATCGATCATTTTTCCATCGCGGTACCACGTTAGATGTTGATTCTCTTTGACGTAACGAATACGACAATCCAGGACTAAACGCGACTTCCGTTTCATTGAGATTGTCTCTCCTCGTTCGTAACCTCTTATCTCGACCATCGGATTGGATGCTACAAATTCACTAAGTACTATTCAGGAATGACTCAATATTATATAGACACAATGATATAGTTTTACTATACATAATAAGGTCAACTCGACATGAGATGACGTAAAGAATAGCTTATACTATATTTAGATGAAGCATTCCTTGTGTCTGCAAAAGCTCGTGTTTCAATAAACTTTTGTTAGTCTCATAAGGTACTACAGTCCTTTCCTTGTTCTTTACGTACATAGACTGACACGGCTACGCCCACTTGTTCTGTCTATATTTAGAATGATTAACTTTCGTTTACCGGGTCTGAGTCAATGATTTGTCGATTGATTTGAATGATAAATTGATTGACTGAAAGAGTTGCTTACACTTTATTTAGAATTATTAACTTCCGTTTACACGGTCTAGGTTAATGAATGATATGTCGATGGATTGATAAAGTTATTCAATGATTGAGTGAAAAAATCGAGTCACGTTAACGATTTCGGATGTTTGGATGTTTGCGGTGTTATCAATAGTGTAGGTTAACGCCACGAGACGTAGAGTTACTGAGAAGTTATGATGTGCCACGATTGGTTATATAAAAATGAAGTCACGTTTCAAATCTACTTCGTATAAAGAATGCGTAATCAAGTTACTCATATAAGCGGCAGACAACTCACGCACGACCATGATTGCGAAGATGCAGACAGTTTCTTTATTGCTTTTTGTACTCGTAGCCATATACCACACTATGTGTAGACCCCACCGAAGTTCAGCGGAAGGTTGGGGGTGGCTTGATTTTAAGATGTGATCGGACCAGAAACGGTCTTCAAACGTAGGCACTGGCCAGGTAACATTTGCGGGCGAGGCAGTGGTCTTCACCTCGAAGTTGGCGGGACACCCACTCATAACTGGCGAAGAATCGGCTGAAAACAGTTTGCGTGACTCTTCACGGGGATATTGTCTGTAAGTTTCTGCCTATATAATATACAGGTATTATAGCACTATCCGACTATAAAATAAAGATGGCCTTGAAAATTAGCGTAAGAAAATTGAGCTTATATAGGATTTTTGTCCAATTACACAGTGAAAAATGATCACCAATTTCAATATTATTGTTCAAAATCCATACGAGAATCTACGAACCTTTTGCATAATTCATCGGGTGGAAATCGAGATGCCAGCTTAACCAAAAGATCAGAATCGAACGATACCCGACGCGCAGATCAATGACAGATCGTAGGATCTCGCGTGAACTGAAAAATATTGGACTGAGAATGTTTAAGTATATTTCCGCCTTGTAAAATTAATTGAAATAAATATCACAAGGATATCAAATAATGAAGATAATTGATTAAATATACGGCTATGTTGCTCTCTGATCACGATTACATTAGATCTGACCGATACACTGCAGGTTAGACTGTATTATTATGAATTTCAGCATACAAACTCTACAACCATTGGTTAAGCCTGGAATGCCGCTCTACGTTACGTGGTCATCAATAGAGTACTAAAGTGCCTACGTCACTTCCCTGGCAACGCCCTTGACAACGACATTTGTGGTTCTAAACATTCCAGTCAATATGGCGGCTCAGACTACCTTGTCTATTTCTTCATTCTCGACTTATTTCCAATCTGGGCACTAGTTCCAAATATCTACATACGAACTACATATGTCGCACACTCCGCTAAGGAGTC
>WURV02038678.1:0-22466 GCA_011762755.2 Epimenia babai | reverse complement strand
AGACCGCTTATGTGGAGGTCGTAGATTCGTACGTATGTGGATATGTACGTATGTCCGTACGTATACGTATGGACTTAAATACGTATGCTAAAATACTTTCACAAATTTGATTCAACTCTATATAGATAATATAAAACATTAAAACAAACATTACACTGTTTGCACACCACAAGATTCAAAGGCGACGTTTTCCCTCCTTTTTTCATCGAACAAAGGCTATATTTGGTATTGATCAATAGTATAAATTTCCACATGTTTGGCCTCGTGTAATAGTCCCTTTTGATAAATCGTTTCTGAGAGCTTTGTAAGCCGGGCAAGCTAGGGTAACATGAGTCATTCTCTACATCTTTAAGACAGTGATCGCATGCACGATGGATGAGCGGTCGTTTGGGCCTTTCCCACTCCCCCTCTTTCAATCCTTAGATGATGGCAGCACAGTCCCAACCGAGTCATTGCAATTCTATGCCGTTCGTTAACTTTTGATATATAATCGTTGGAATCTAATTAAATTTTTGTATACCATCCCTTTGATTGCGAAAGATTTGCCACTCGATTCTGCATAGCCAACCTTTCCCTGTCGCTGAAAATAACCGTTGTGATTTTCCCACGTACCCGAGCCCATTTTTCGTCAGCAAGTCTTTGATATCCCTAACTCATGATTTTGATTTCGGGTAACATTGCTGCATGCAATTATACACTAAACAATATTTCGAGTCCGGTTTTTGACCTAAAACCTACTCGCTCGTATCCTTGAATTGACTGACATCATGTCGCCCCAGTTAAAAATACACCATATCACTCATGGTTGATTCCCTGACTGGCAAAACAGCTTTGTAGAACCTTATCTGACACCGTAAACGTTTACATCCCCACACTTCGGAACCGTACATCAATATAGGTTTGACTGTCTTATCGAACAGGTCGCATTTCATAGTAGAATCCATACCTCAAAACTAATAAGTTGTTTGTGTAACGACATTGTTGCTTCTAGCGCTTTATCAGACAAACTCATGTGTACAGCAAGATATCCTCCCCCGTCTCAGAAAACCAGGCCGAGATATCTAGAAACTAATACTCTTTGTAAGGAGTTGACCGCGTAAAACCACTTCTCGGTACCGTTACGTGTCCCATAGCGCTGAAAGACCATTCATCTTTGTTTTGCCGGTATTCACCGCAAGTCGCAATTTATTGCTATGAAATTCCAGTTAAAACATTTTTGCAGACCATTCGCCGTTTTAGAGACAATAGCCACATCGTCAGCGTACATGATGCAGTTGTTTATGGCATCGTTGCCTAACGGAATTCCGGAAGTTTCAGAATCTCTGATCGAGTCTCCTAGCAACTTAGATGTTCAAATCATGTTAACTCTACTGTATGATTGTATGAACTGGCGTTGTTCCGCTCTCCCATGGTTTAACTATGATTTCCCACCTATCACATCTGACTACTTACATGTTTCTTGCTTCAAGAATGAGATTTCCATTCGGTTATCGCTACTTTTGGACGCTTGTAAATTTAGGTTTTATTTAGTGTCAACACTACGATAAAGTAACATAACATTTATCGTAAACCTTGCGTTTAATCAACTGAATATAGAGTCGAATGGATTTATTTAAATGCAACAACACCGCGTCTCTCTTGCACACCCACGTGTCGTTGAAAGAAGTAGGAATGGCGTAGCAATTGAGCCAGCATTACCTATGTATGTGCCGGTAACCCTGTCCTTTCCGATCCGGTAATTAATATTCTGGTAGTTGGTTTTCAACGTCTTGTTGGCTAAATTTTCCGACTCGTAAGACTTTGTTTGGATATCATTGTTGTTTGACTACGTGTTTGACACCGGTGCAGTCGGAGATGCGTTATGACATTATTATAAATAGCTGCCTCAAATCAGTTAGCTCTTAGGTCGTGACTTTAATATTGAAACACGGAGGTCAGCCACCCTAATATACGTACGCTTACCATATGTACAAATTTAACGCTAGAATTAAACAATTATCCAATTGTCTATGAATAATTTCAGTTTAATTAAATATTTTGCCCTTCTGCAGCATCTAATGATGCCATTAACATCCTACAGTGTGTCCTGTATCCCACTTGTCGAAAATATACACACCTGTTAGAGCAATGGAAAAACCAACCCCATTGCAGTTCCCCCCCACCTTTTTAATGAGATTTGATTACAGGGCATCCGTGTAATAACCTGTAGCATCGCACCACGTACAAACGTTAAAGTTGGTGATGTATACTAAACGCTACGATCCAATACTAGTGAAAACCGCAAGAAAATTAATAGATGTGACCTAACAATGCCATAGCATCGGAACTGCTTTACGTTCAGTATTAACGATTCTGGCCTTTGATGGTTTTAATACCGTCCACGTTATCCACTGGTATTAATACATAATAAAACAAATCTAATATCACCTTAACCTATACCAACGCCATCAAATTATACATCTTCACCACCATTTAACTATTTCACCTTGCTGTTACATAGTTTTAATGTTACACTGTTGTATACATGAGTTACATGAGGCATGGTAAAGGAGTGGCGCGTGTCCTACAAGGCTGTTCCAATCACTCGCACTGACTTTGCGGTTCAGTTTGTTACATTCACCCACCCATCCCGCAATAAGGACCACATACTCGATACATTTCATTCGTGCGCGAGGTATTGAATATATTTGTAGCTGACGTAAATTTTGATAATTAATATACACTCGAAGTTACACACGAGCGCCGTATAAGTTTTGTTAAAGTACCTAACTACATGTCAATGCATGCGACAATTGGGATCTGGCATATAATGGACGATGGATAAGGAACATTCTGGATGAATGTAAAGTTATAATAGTTATACAGGGCTGGCAGACAGCCGGTGAACACCGGAAGATCCATCAAATGCCCGAATTATTTGCTGGGCTAAAAAAACTTAATGGGCCATGGATCGTATTGCCTACGAAGAGAGGTAACGGGGGCACCGCGTTGTGATACTGAGTAGCGGCGGCTATGGGACTGGTGCTTCAATCAGTAGAACCTGAACCCACGCCAAACTCTACAGCTGTAATGCTGTCATATCGGAGCGATTTGCTTACTAACATTTACCCGAATATGCGTTGTGATCCACTAAATGTCTCTGCACCGTGTCCGTCTCGTATCAATGTGTTTTGTTGTATCTATGTACGACGTCTGCACCTCTGCACGCACCATTGCACCCCGTACGTGGATCACAATGCATAAATATGTAAAAAAGAATGACTAAAATAATTTGCCTGCCGAATTGATAATATTGCGGCTACTGTAGAAGAAAATCGGAATTAGTAAAAAGCAAGCATTGCGCCTGACATGGCTAACTCGGCTAAGAATATCGCATCGATGTCATGAATGGAAGTATGGTGAACCAGTATCCCAACGGTCGCATGTATTGGTTGAAGTTATTTTTTTAAAGAAAAACTTGAACAAATTTAACGCGAAAATACAGATAAACGACAAGACGTTATGCGGAATTATGTCAATGAGGGCAAATAATTAAGCTGTTTGTTGCTTCATATTAATCGACAGATAACTACTGAACGCTAAACCGGGATCGGACCGTCAGTTTAAATATTCTCTAAAAATCCCCAATTAAGCCAGTACCTTGAATATCGAAGTAATATTAACTTGACCGCGATGAAAAAAGCACAACTATAGTATGGTTATTTGATGGTATATAGTATGCCCGCTGACTAAGGAAAATATAAGACTAACGTAGGAAATGCGCAGGAATGTTCACAAATAAAAATGTTCAAAATTGGACTTATTAAACTCCGATTCATTGTGTAGTACAGACCTATCCCCATTAAAAAGATATCCGCCAATCCACACATTACATGCATCCGTATAACCAATGAAGCAGCTCAAAGCGGACGGGGTCTATTTGGATATATTAGCGATGTTTTGCGGCAGCTTCTCATTTTGTGTATCAAGTAAAAACTTGTAAATTTTCGAAGGTATTTGATTATGTAGGCCTAGTTACATTATTGTTGCGTCGCTCCCTATTGTATTGGTGTGAGTTGACTAAAGGACGACGAACTTTGTACGTTGAGAGGTTTATCTAAGTAGAATTTTGTATACGGCATTTTTCCAAATTTTAATGGCTCAATTGTGTGGCTGTTTGTGGCTGTACAGTTGGGCTCATGCTAAAATATATTGAAATGTACATTTTACTGGCGTAAAATAACGTGCAAAAACTGAGCTTATATCCAGTTTGTGCCTAAACATATTCAGTCGGATCACCGTTCTGTGCATCACCGTTAACATAACATTTGACATTTGCTGATCACCCCCGTTTACATATTTATTGGGAACTTCGTGATACCCCAAGCACCCACCAGAAGTACTAAATTGAGCCGCTTCTTTCTTACCTTGGTGTGGGGTTGTTTAAATACCGTGTTTTAGTTAAAAAGATAATGATGAAAAATGCCATCAACATAGTTCCGTTGTGTGTAAGCTATAATATTCATTTTGAATGTATACTAATGATTGTATATCGTATATTTACCTTATATAAATGCGTACTTATCTGATCTGGATCCCTGGTATGTATTTTCTCGTTAATATAACCCTTTGAAGAAATCGTTGGAGCCCAATAAACCGCATGCTACAAAAGTGCTTGACACTTGAGAATTGATTTGGTAATCACTAAAAAAATATTAGCGGAACTTCGCGTCATATCCATTTCGAACCAGTTACCTGTCTATAAAATGATTGCCTAATTTGTGCAGTATATGAAAACTTCGGATGACCGGAACGAATTAGTAGTAACCATGATGTGCTGTTGGTTGACCGAATTATTCCCTTGTACTAATTGCCCATATAAAATGTTGACGCGATCAGAGTGGGCTAAATTCAGGAAATTCGTGAAATTTATTTTTTTTGTGTGTATTGCGTGAACCATTTCCAATCGAGGTTCACTGTATTCATTTGTCACACATAAACCTATTACCTTGATCATAAGGCTGAATGTTATTTAGTAGTAGTTGTATATCGGCCTCTGTGACGTTGTGGTAATGGATAGTTGAACTATATTATCGGGGCATAGCTATGGTGGACAATGCCTCGGTATTGGATGGATAACTTGTAGTTTACTGTATTTGTCACAGGTGTATCAAGTATACACTGGAGAATTTTCGAAGGTATCTGATTATGTAGGCCTAGTTACATTATTGTTGCGTCGCTCCCTATTGTATTGGTATGAGTTGACTAAAGGACGACGAACTTTGTACGTTGAGAGGTTTATCTCGGTAGAATTTTGTATACGGCATTTTTCCTAATTTTATTGGCTCAATTGTTTGATTGAAAACTTTAACTGAAGTGGTAAATTGCGGACATATCCCCAGTGTGGCCCGTGTGGCTGTTTGTGGCTGTACAGTTAGGCTCATGCTAAAGTATACATTGAAATGTACATTTTACTGGCGTAAAATACGTGCATAAACTCAGCATTTATCCAGTTTATATACCTAAACATATTTAGTCTGATAACTGTTCTGTGGATCACCGTTAACAAAACATTAAAAATTTGCTGATCACCCCCGTTTACATATTTATTGAGAACTTCGTGACAAATCGAGCACCCACCAGAAGTTCTGACTTGAGCCGCTTGTTATCTTAGTGTGGAGTTGTTTCAATACCGTGTTCTAGTAAAAAAGATGGAGTAATGAAAAAATGGCATTAAAATGGTTCCATTGTGTGTGAGCTTTGATATTCATATTAAATGTAAACTAATGATTGTATATCGTATATTTACAGTGCATGAATGTGTATTTACCTGATCTGGATCCCTGCTATTTATACTCTAGATAGAATATCATAAACCGCATGGTACAAAAGTGTTGAACACTTGAGAATTGATTTGGTAATGACTTAACAAAATATCAGCGTAACTTCGCGTCATATCCATTTTGAACCAGTTACCTGTCTATTAAATGATCTGCCAATTTGTGCAGTACAGAACAGCGTATTTGTAAACTTTGGATGTCCGGAACGAATTAGTAATAATTTGTTGTTGGTTGACCGAATTATTCCCCTTTACTAATTGCCGATGTTAAAAGATAACGTCCAAATTCAGAAAATTCGTTGAATATATTTTTGTGTGTACAGCATGAAGCTTTTATAATCGAGGTTTACTGTATACATTTGTCACAAATAAACCTGTTACCTTGATCATAAAGCTGAATCGAAGATTTGCCATTTAGTAGTAGTTGAATATCGGCCAGTATGACGCTGTGGTAATGAATAGCTGTACTATATTATCGCGGCATGGCTATGGTGGACAATGGCTCTAAATTAGATGAATAACTTACGTTTGAAGGATTTGATTTACACATTACACGGGTTTTACATAACCTGTGATTGTCTATTGCTGGTGTTAGTTATCTGGTGTTACCTCGTTATTTTGGTGTAATAAATAAATATTTCTGCAGTATATGATGAAATGCTGTATGGTGAAAAGCTTCAAGATGTCACGAAATGCGTTTTCTGTTCATTTGCGTATAAGATCGTACACCTGGTGCAATGTAGATATTTGAATAAAAGGGCCGCATTAAAGATTAATATTTGCTAGTCCCAGCCATGAGGTAACCGAGCTCCCACCAGAAGTACTGAATTGAACCGCTTGTTATGTTAGTGTGTGGTTGTCTATATCTTTTTGACTAAAGCGCAGTATTGAATGAAAAATGCCATTAACATGGTTCCATCGTGTGTAAGCTTTAATATAATCCATATTGAATGCAAACTAATGATTGTATATCGGATATATACCGTACATAAATGCGTACCTATCTTACCTGGATCCCTGTTAATTATTTGCTTGATTGTATCACCCTTGGAAGAAATCGAAAGAGCCGAGTAAACCGCATGACACAAAAGTGTAAGACACTTGAAAATTGATTTGGTAATCACTTTAAAAATATTAGCGAATCTTGGCGTCATGTCCACTTCGAATCCAGTGACCGCTCTGGTAAATGATCGGCTGATTTGTGTAGTACAGAAAACGGCGTAGTGGAAAACTTCGGATGACCGTAACGAAGTAGTTTTACTGATGTGTTGTCGGTTGACCGAATTATTCCCCTTGTATTAATTACCGATATCAAATCAGGACGCGATCAGAGTAGCCTAAATCGAGAAAATTATTTTTGGTGTGTATAGCGTGAACCTTTTATAATCGAGGTTTACTGTATACATTTGTCACATATGAACCTATTACCTTGATCATAAGACTGAATCGAAGAGATTTTCCATTTACTAGTAGTTGTGTATTTTGACAACACGGGTTTTACTTCACCGGTAATTGTTTATTTCTAGCGTTACTTATCTGGTTTAATTTGGAGTGATAAATAAATTTTGTGTGCTGTATTTTATGAAATGGTTTATGGGGAAGAGCTTTTAGATGTCACGAAATGCGTTTTCTGTTTACTTGCATATAAGATAGTACACCTGGTGCAATGTCAATAATTGAATAAAAGGGCCGCATTCAAGATTAATCAAATTTGCCAGTGCCACCCATGAGTAAACCGAGCACCCACCATAAGTACTGAATTGAGCCGCTTGTTATCTTGATTTGGGGTTGTTTCAATACCGTGCTTTAGTAAAAATGATAGGATAATGGAAAATGCCATTAACATGGTTCCATTGTGTGTGAGCTTTAATATCATTCAAATAGAATGTAAACTGATGATAGTATATCGGATATTTACAGTACATAAATGTATCCTTATCTTAGCTGGATCCCTGTTAATTTATATTCTCGATAGTATAACTTTTTTGAAGAAATCGTTAGAGCCGAATAAACCGCATGATACAAAAGTGTATAACACTTGAGAATTGATTCGGTAATCACTTTAAAAATATTAACGGAACTTCGCGTCATATACATTTTGAACCAGTTACCTGTCTAAGAAATGATCGGCAATACATGTAGGACAGAACAGCCTAGTTGAAAACGTTAGATGACCGGAAGGAATTGGTTATGATCACGTGTTGTTGGTTGACAGAATTATTCCCCTTGAACTAATTGACGATAATAAATGGTGACGCGATCAGTCTGCTAAATTAACAAAATTCATTAAATTAATTTTTGTGTGTATAGCGTGAACCTTTCCTAATCGAGTTTTACTGTATACATTTGTCACATGTGAACATATTACCTTAATCGAAGAAATTTGCCATTTAGTAGTAGTTGAATATTAGCCTGTATGACGTTGTGGATCACCGTGATAATAAAAGTTGCTGATCGCCCCCGTTTACATATTTATGGTAAACTTTGACATAAAGCGAGCACCCACCAGAAGTACTGAATTGAGCCGCTTGTTACCTTGGTGCGGGGTTTATTTCAATACCGGGTTTTTTGTAAAAAAAAATGGAATAATGGAAAAATGCCATTAACATGGTTACATTGTGTGTGAGCTTTAATCTTAGGTAAAAATATTTTTAGAATTTATCCTGGGTTAGTAATATGGAATGTAAACTGATGATTGTGTATCGTATATTAACAGTACATAAATGTGTACTTATCTGATATGCTTCCTCTGATTTGTATTCAGATTTGTGAACTTCGTGACATAAACCGAGCACCCACCATAAGTACTGAATTGAGCCGCTTGCTATCTTGATGTGGCGTTTGTTTAAATACCGTATTTTGCAGAAAAAATGGAATGACAAAAATGCCATTAAAATGGTTCCAATGTGTGTGAGCTTTTATATTCACATTGAATGTAAACTAATAATTGTCTATGGCCGATATTTACCATCCACAAATGTGTACTTATCTGATTTGGATCCCTGTTACTTATATACTTGTGTAACCCTTTGAAAAAAATCGTTAAAGCCGAATAAACCACATGATAAAAAAGTGTATGACATTGAGAATAGATTCGCTAATAAATTAAAATGTCAGCGGAACTACGCGTCATAAAAATTTTGAACCAGTTAACCTGTCTATTAAATGATCTATTTCGAGCAGTACAGAACAGCGAATTAGTAAACGTTAGATGACCGGAACGAATTGGTTATAACCATGTGTTGTTGGTTGACCGAATTATTCTCCTTGAACTAATTGCAGATATTAAATGATGACGCGATCAGAGGCGGCTACATTCACAAAATTTGTTGAATTAATTTTTGTGTGTATAGCGTGAACCTTTTCTAATCGAGGTTTACTGTATGCATTTGTCACATGTGAACCTATTACCTTAATCGAAGAGATTTGCCATTTAGTAGTAGTTGTACATTGGCCTGTGTGACATTGTGATAGATTGCTTAGAAACCGATTGTACGATATTATCGCAGCATGGCTATGCTGGACGATGGCTCGGTATTAGATCAATAACTGTTGCTATTGGAAGATTTGATTTTCACATATTACACGGGTTTTACTTTACCAGTGATTGTCTATTGCGAGTGCTATGTTTTCTTTTATTTGGTGTTATTTAGTGTTATTTGGTGTAATAAATAAATTTGATATGTGCTGTATTTGATGAAATGCTGTATGGTGAGGTGCTTTTAGATGTCACGAAATGCGTTTTCTACTTACTTGCATGTAAGATCGTACACCTGGTGCAATGTAAATATTTAAATAAAAGGGCCGCATTCAAAATTAATTATATCTGCCAGTACCACCCATGAGGAAATAGCAGTGAGTATGAATATGGGAAATATTAGTGCGCCAGTAAATATATATGCAGATTTTCATAACTAAATTTTTACATGCGGCCCTCGCCACCAATAAAACGTTAATGCGGCCGTAATCTGAGAGTCTGCGTTGCAACCATTTGTAGATTGCCCGACGTACGCAGACCTGTGTAATGCTTACGGTGAGTATTTTGGCCTCTGGAGAATGTACGAGGTAGGTACCTGTCACGTCAAGCATCGACGGTTCAGTGTGTACGTCGTACCATGCATCAAACCTCATAACTATTCAAAATTATCTCAATAATTTAACCTAAAATGAGTCCAAGGGTTTGCTTTTTGGAGTACAAAACTAACAAATGAAAATTAATCAGCATACCTCGATTAAAGGCAGAGGCGAGGTATAGGTGCTACTTTAAATTAAATGTCAGTCTCACGCACAACATTGACCTGTCACATCTAAGATTTTTCTTTAACCATTTCACGACGAATCTTTCTCTATTCAAGCCCGAAAATCTTGCTTATTTCCTCTTGTGGAAGGCGCGCGAAAAAATCCCCTTGATCGTGCTGGTTTGAACTCGCGACCTCTCGCATGAAAGGCAGCGCTTCTAACCACTACACCACTAGCACCGACTAAAATAGCAACCTCGCAACACGGGTCGGTCATAACGATAATGTAATATGAAATCGACCACCATGAAGTTTACAGGCTAGTAACCAAGGTAAGTGAAATGGTCATGAATGGTCCTTGAACAATGCTTTCGTGACATTGTATCGAAATCTCCGTAATGGGTAACAGTTCGCAGAGTTGACGGCGCTGGCTTGCATCGAAAGCAGAGACCAAAAGCAGACAATAACTGAAATGACGATAGCAGAGGGGCCTGCGCCGACGCTCGGGGTCAAAATCAATTTGCCCTACTGCGAGCAGATCTACCTTTGACTGTTGACTTTTCGAACCCGCGACCTTTCGGTTACGATTATACGGTGCTCCTATCATTCGACTAACTGCTTCCCCTATCTCAGTATTATATTCGAGCGTTTTATCAAAGACGCGTTTTATGCAGAAGGATAATGGATGCGAATTTTGCCCAGATTTTTTTTTTTACAACAGTCGATGTACACAGATTGGTGGAAAAGAATATTGATAATGCGAGATAAAAAAATCGCATTCTGGATTATTGCTTCCCGATTCTTGAACTACAACCATATTTGTCTGATGCGCGGATCTCGATATCGTCTACGGTAATCGTATCGGTTTGGTCAGAAAAAAAAACTTACGTCTGCATGATTCATTACTGTGGATTTCGATGCAGACACCTGACGCGCACAAAACGTAAATCTAATTATTACTCGAATTTAACGTTAGTATCTATATTTAACGTTCATCTATATTTCAAAATGGTGAGATTTGTCGATTCTGACTTCGTCGGGCTTCAGACGATGGTGTTCGCAGACGGTGGAATCCCACGCTTAGCGTTGACAGTAGATTGGACCTTTAATGCACACCGCCGATAACGGCACTGACATCGAAATTATCCAAAAAATCGAATTATCATCATAGTCGTTATCGTTATAATCATCATAATTATTATCATCGTTATCGTCATCGCCCTTGTTATGATCATTATCATTCTCACTGTCATTACCGTTACCATTATCGCCATATTATAAATTTAATGAGGTATAAGATCACATATAGTCATGTTTAGTGATCGTATAAAAGACTAATGTCGTCATTTTGATAGAGAAGTTAATGGTTAATATTCTTAATATATATATTGCCTACATATAATGTATGCCTAACAATAAACTCACAAATTACCATATTTTATTTTGAGTCAATAAAAAGCATTGCGTGTACGTAAAATCACGCAAGTGTCGCTTAAACAACGCTGACAATTTACCTGGCCGTACCTGGACAGTGTAAAAAAAAACCCTGAATGCCAAACGTTCTCTCATTCGTCTTCGAAAGGCAAGATACGGCTGTATATGTAAAATCTTAAATTTAAAGCAATACAATACTTTGACTGTTTTTATTTATTTTTCTCTACCAAAGACGCCGAATTTCCCATCGCAAGTTGCTCTTGCGCGTTTCCTGACCCATCTCTATCGGAGAGTAGAGCGGTCGCCTTCATCTTCCTAATAACATAGTTTAGATACCAACACACTAGTAACTGGAGTGTCACATTTTCTGCGCTTTTCAATAGCATATTCAGCTATAAATTCAGCTTTAATTCTCTTTTACTTGTATTGTGTGGGTCTATGAACCCATTCAGGTTCAGGCCTAATTATTTTCTTTCAATATACGATTGGATTCAGCTATTCAAGAAGCCACATCGGTACACCCATCAACCTCACATTAATATAGAAAGCACCGAAAAATCAACAAATCAATTTATATTCCACCATCCGTGTATATCGCTGGCATTATTTACGGACTTTACTATCAGTGGTCAGAAAAGAGTTAAATTCCTAAATATATAGGAGAAAGCTTGCCCCTGTAGCTTAGCTGGCAGCGTTGGCCGTGGGTTCGTGTCCCATCAGAGGTACAGCTTTTTATTTAGTTATTTATTTTTTACAGGTGTATTCATCAAAAGTGATTCATCAAAGTAATACAAGTGGCGATAAAAAATCTACCTTATAAGGGAGATAATAAACTCGGCCGAATGAATGCACAGTAAGATGTGGTATTATGAGATACTGAGCTCGATTTTGAACCGTATTCCATGTGTTTCTAGTAAATCATAATAACTATAAATTCGTGATGTGTCTCTGATAGCCATGTGTTAAAAGGGCGCAATATATCATTTCATGCAATGTTAATAATATACAAAAATCAACACTCACACGATTTACAAAGATATATACAAGTATTAATACTAGAACGCATTTCTAAAATATAATACACTCATATATACATTATGACAATACACAAGAAGTAAATGATGCAAAATAGAATACAATATGAAAGAATACTTCTTGATGAAGGGAAGCGCTAGGAAGTTTTCACAAACCAAAAGGCAGCACTTTCCGTGTATTTCTGTCCATCCGGCTATTCAAAGGACCATATAGGCTCTGGCACCCCCACCCCCGATTAACATCGCATAATTACCTGGGTCTTTTCTAAATACATCGGCTACACCCATTCACATCGCATAATTACCTGGGTCTTTTCTAAATACATCTGCTACACCCATTAACATCACATAATTAACTGGGACTTTTCTAAATACATGCTCTATTTTTGAGTGATTTTCTTACACTTCCAATCTGTGTCTAACGCTGTCATGGCAGTCCATCGATAGCTGTAACGACCCTTTCAACTCGAAAATATTTCGTCAAGTGTGCCACATTCATGAGGGAGCGCTATAAACTATTTTGTTGTTGTTATTGTAATTGAAAGGAACGTTCCGGTAGTGCACCTCAACGTCACAATCAACGAAATACGGGGAGACATCTGATTAGTTCGTTCCAACCGACTGCTCCCGTGGGGTCAGACGCATCGGGCATTATAATGTTTGTTGTTGACAAAGTCCGGCCCGCGAGGCTATTCATAATACGTTATTATTCGAAGGATGTCTGAATCATGACCTGTACCGAAATGTCAAATGACGTCGATAAATCCCGCGCGACTTTCACGTGGAAATACAACCGCCGGGTGAACGTAGCGTTTCTTAAAATTAAGGCGTTTATCCATTTTAAATAAAACAAGGCCACTAATACGTAAGATAAACAAATCGCGGCAACATCCCAAAATTGTAACGATGGTACAACTAGTTTTATCCAACTACTCAAGACCAGTTAATCTAATAAACCTACGTTGTCTAGTGTTCGACCTTGTAACTCAGAGACAAAATACGGTTCGCTGCAGGATTCGACCGACTAATTTGCCTTCACCCTAAAAATCCTAATCGAAACGCTAAATTTGCAGGTTTTTTAATAAGATAGGTCGGAGTAAGATAGATCGGAGATACATAACGAAAACTAGTTTCTAAGAAATGGGGTCAGAATAAAGTACGGTTAGTAATTTCTCGCATATTTGCACTTCTACATGCGAGAAGAAAGATTTTTTGTGCAGAGAATATCTGGAATTCGTGTTATTGAATTGGGTTATTTCTATATTTCATAGTGGAATATCAAGGATCTATATAAATTTGGCTCAATGCGATATTCCATCATGGAATATAGGTAATCTTTGTTATTGCCTCATAGTGATATTTCATCATGGAATATAGGTAAACTTTGTTATTACCTCATAGTGATATTTCATCATGGAATATAGGTAATCTTTGTTATTGCCTCATAGTGATATTTCATCATGGAATATCAGGAATCGTTGTTGTATAATTGATTCATTGTGATATTCCGTGAGTGTATAAGAAATTAATTTCTAAATTCATCACTGGTATTAATAAATAATAAGAATAAAAAAGTAGTATTGAACTGAATTCATTTGAAATGAAGCGCCTCAATTTTGACATAAATCGCGTTTAGGATAACCTAATATGACGAGTTAAATTAAATTTTAGAGCACAAGAATCATATACGCATATTCAACGCTATAAAATATCATTTAACAACAAAAGTTGAAAACCATCCCACAGCAAAAACAAACAGTTCTAGAACGACAAGATAACGGTATTACGATATTATACCCGTATTTCATTGGTTATATCCGTTTTGTATTCGCCACAAAAAAGCCTCGAGCAATCTTTCGCAATCTTTTCAATCAGAGCGTTTTCGACAGTTTGCCAATTTACGTTGCACTTAACCAGACAAGTACCGGCTATAACCTGTCGAGCACAATGGCACAATGATCCTTCACCCTTCAATAGCCCAGCATTAGTAACGACCAATTATTAATGAATAACAAAACTCATTGGACGATTTCATTTGGGGATTCCTCACGACTGTTATGACGTTCTGTCACAACACCCAATGAAATTTCATAGTCGCTTACGTTCTTTAGGGAATACGGGATGTTTTTCTTTTTTTGACCAATAGATGTTGATTTTAGCTGATACTCAAAGGGTTAAAGTGATGTTACGCGTGACCGAGAACAATTGTGACGTCATTTGCGTTTTATCCAATCGGGGAGAAAATCCGCTTCCGAAAATATATAAAAAGGGCCCTTCACTGACATCTGGCATCGCTTCGACAGAAGACCATCCGAGAAGACGAAGGAAGAAAAGCTGAACGAAGCATACGCCTTACTACTGACGCACTCTGAACGTATTACTGCGTCTGTATTCGTGACAGAAGATCTGTTACCGATCCAGAAACGCCGCGAAATGGTAAGCTTGGTTTGAGATATATCGTTAAGCCACAGCAGTATAAATATATATGCCGTAACAAAAATATATACAGGACATTACCGTATTAGGTTAGAGAGAAATGCACAGGAAAAACCTATACCCCTGATGGGACACAGGCTTTTCCTGTGCATTCCTCTCCAGCTATTCATAGAACCACATTGGCTATCCTAACAACCATCCCTTATTAGGTTATTATACGATAGCTGATGCTTCAAATTTTGAGCCTACCCATATAGGGCTTGTAATTTTTAATTCATTGGCGAGATCTCATGTTTTATACTCAACGTCTACAATTAGCATCGAATCGGGTAATTCACTAACCATTGAAAACTTTTTTTTTGTGTTGATTGCAAAAAAGAAAAGCGACACAAATGACCATTTACGGAGTATCTAATGTTTAGCATTTCCCTCTCAAAAAAAAATTCTACGGGACGGTTTATTTTGTTTCTTCCACAGAATGTCCAGGTTTTGCTTCTGCTTGTCCTGTGCGCCGGAGCCATTGCTAAGGTCGAGCACCGCTGCAAGCATCAAAACAAGTCCTATGCAGTTGGATCATTTTGGGTGTATCAATCCAAAGTTTGCGAATGTCTCCCTAACGGTCGTGTCCGCTGCCACGAGCGCTTGGGTAAATGCAACGCATGGGGTGATCCACATTTCACGTCATACGACGGAAAAGGCTTCGACTTTCAAGGTGTCTGTCGTTATATCCTTTCGCGTGACTGTTGTGGCAACAAGTTTAGCATCGAAGTTGAAAACGTACCATATTCGCCGTCAACTTCCGTCACAGACAAGTTCACGATCAGATTCGGGTCGCGAGTTGTTGATCTGGAAAAAGTTCAAGTGCTCAAGGTCGACACTTTGACCTATCCAGGCCTGTTCTTTAACGACGCGCAAGTCAGATGCGAGATGATCGGCGGTTATATGATGGTGACCCTAAAAAATCTGGGCGTTTGGTTCAGGTGGAACTTCCAGTATCATGTGCAAGTATACGTGCACCCAGAGTATTCCGGTCAATTGTGCGGACTGTGCGCCGATTTCAACGGGCAACCTAGCAACGACCTAACGTTGACTCCTACGGGCGAGCCCGTCAGCACGATTCCGCAATGGGGTGAGTCATGGCGCACGATGCAACAACCCGAAAGGTGCAACGGCAGCGAGAACAGCAACTCAGGCGACGATGACGAGGACTGTCTCAAAAATCCGAAATACCAATCACAAATTGCGCTATGCAAGACGGTGATATCACTACCAGAATTTGATAAGTGCCGTTCCGTTGTTAATCCAGGGAATTATATCAAGGATTGCGTGACGGAGATGTGCGAGTGCGCCAAGCTCGAGAAGCCCGGCTGTATTTGTCACGCCGTTAGCGCGTACATTGACGCGTGTGCCGACGCAGGTGCGCCAGTGTCGGATTCGTGGAAGGCCAAATATGGCTGCGGCTCGTGCAAGGATCCCATTACCGGACAGCAATATGAACACGGCCAGTCGTGGAAGCATAGATGCACGATCTTCACTTGCATCAACGGCGAGGTTACGGAAGAGATCTTGCAAGGCTGCTGCTACGACCAAGGTCGTTACTACCAAAATGGACAGTCATGGAGATATAAATGTGAGATACGCACATGTAAAGAGGGCGAGATCGTATCGTTACCACTCAGAGACTGTTGCCACGATATGGGCAAGAGCTATCCGAACGGCGCGACTTGGTTTTACAAATGCCAGATAAGAACATGTCGAGACGGGAGAATCATCAGATCTTTGAACAAAGAGTGCTGTTACTACAACCGGCGCTACTACCAGCACGGCCAGAGCTTCACGAACCGATGCCAGCGCTGCGTGTGTATCCGCGGTCGATGGATCTGCAATAAGATTTTTGTCACGTGTCGACCTGGCTGGGTGCGCATCAGCCCATGTCAGTGCGTCAGAAAGTTTATCACCATAGACCCAAAGAAGATCGTTCCTTCTGAGTAAACGTCTCACAAATTAACAATTCTGTATAGCCATAGTAACCATTTCAATACAATCGTTTGTTTGGACATAAATTGGAACAATTTCGTTTCACGATATTCGTTTTACAGATCAATCATTCAGATTATATTGGGTTTGAATATGATTTATATCGTTTATAGTCTATATTTATAAATGAAATTTATATGATTTCACGTGTTTGTTCCACAATACATGATATTCACATTATCTAATATACTGAGATACAGTATGCTGTTATGTTTTAATGTGTCAGTTAAATGCATTAGTTTTAGTTTTTAATAAGTTGAAAGAAATAGACCAATTGAATGTTTTATTGAATGTTTAATTTTTATTTTTAGCTTGTAATTTTTAATTTGTATGGAGCTCTGTGAGGCACTTTTGTCATATACAAATTGTCATGTACTTTAAAGAGGGCCATAAAAAACAAATTATTATTATCTAATACGAGGTAACACTTGCTTGACTAAAATATGAAACGACTTTGTAAAATTTCGCCATGTGCAATGGTGCGTATAGGGTTTCTTGTTTTTCACACTTATAATTGTTGGTCAAAAGGTGTTACCCCCACTGTTGGCATTCTTTGGTATTGTAAAATGTTATAACTAATATTCCAATGCCAGTAGCAGTTGGTAATATGTTGTAGGCCACGACTAATGTACTATGTACTATGTATTACACATCGACTAAATACTGTAGTCATTCCTTCAACTCTCAGCACGTTTGCGAATGAATCTATGGTCTTTTCCAATTTGTTCTATACCGTGGCAATATCGTCAATAGTATCTATTATCTCTAGACTTGCAATCTTTGTTTCCTTCGCGCGAATTATATTTACGATTAAATATTAAAATACACAAAAGAGCCAAGCTATGTTTAATAACCTACACCCATATGCGTAGATACTTTTCCGTTTGATCTCATTTGACAATAAAACGCTGTGATATATTCCGTCAGTTTTGTTTAATTTCTACGCGTAAGAGGGTGGCCCAAATAGCGGCCTGCGTTCGATCAAGTACATTATTATACCTAATATACCTGTCGGGTATAATATGTCGGGTTTTTACCAATTAGGCTGCGTGAAGAGTCCCGCATGAATTGCTAACAGTCTATTGACAAAAGATTAGCAACGCGTTTCAATTACACAATCGGCGTTCAATATCTTGGTCGGTTGGTCCGGTAGCGATCTCTATTCATAATCAAGATAACGCACCCGGCCACTGCGCATTTAGCATAAAATAAAATGAAATTTATTTGTTTAAAGTGTACTTGTTAGCAGAGCTGTCAAACACACTTCTATCGAAATATCGAACAAAGGAAAATCCTATGCAGGCAAAGTCGCCATCGTCATAGTCGCTATGGAGAATTAGTGAAAAACAGAAACAGGCAATCACTTTGAAAGTGTTGAATCACGGTAAATTAATTAAGTAAGTGCTGTAAGGTGAACTATTTGGTAAAAGCAATGGTATATAAATGTGTTTTGAGATAGCTTTTGAATGGACCTTTCCACGACGCCCCGCCCACTGACCCTCCAAGGGACATCGACGGTAATTTCCTTGAATTTATGTTATTAAAAAGATTAATTGACGAGTAAAAGTTTGTTTGATGTTTATTGACGGCTCGTCTAGTAAATTGGCCGTTTGTGGGCATGTCGTAAATTTATCAAGGATTAATATTTTTTTCGCAAAATGGAAGATATGCGTAGTGTGGGTTGGGCATATAAATATATGTAGTAACACAAGTTATCTGATTGGGAAAAATATTAACTCGATTACCCGCCTGGAACCTTCGACGGATAAATGACAAAACTGATACATGACTGGATATAATATGCAGAACAGAAATAATATCCGTATATGTGGGTGAGCAATGGAAGGCGTATTGTCTTTTATAAAGTTAGATAATAAGGGATAATGATATAGAGAAAAAGCACATAAGGAACAACATATTATAATAATTGTTCCTCATGTGCTTTTTCCCCCTTCTTCCCTACACCTACTATCGCCGAGGCTGGCTATAAATCCTTTCATTTCCAAGATTTTTCATGACAATGAAAATCAAAAACTTCATAGGAAATGTCAATTATTTGATATCAATTCGCATAAACTTATTTATATCAAATATTGATATGCGATTTAACGTTAGCTGTTTGCCCACGCGCCAACCGAGTGCGAATGATTTGCTGGCGGAGCCGTTCCCCGCTGAGCTATAGAGAGACGACTGCCTCGTGTTTCGGAGTGGCCATCAAATAACAATAAGAGTGCGAAGTCACGTGATGGCTGATCGCGTGGTGAATGGAATGAATGAAAGTTATTACAAGTCTGCGACTTTGGAAAATTCCTGATAGAAGGCTATTTCAGCATGACGCGGATGATTAGGTTCATTCGACGTTCAGCACTGCTCCACATGCGCCTGTTAAGTCTCACATATAACAATGCAATAGGCGCCGAGCTAGGTTGAGGCAAATTTTACGTCGTATATCGTCTCATTCCTCAGAAAATGATGCAATTCAATGCGATTCCGTAACCCAAATCAAGGGTTTCCGATACAGTGGATGAGGGTGTGTCATTTCTACTCCACTAATTTTGCTATTAATGACGCATTCGCCCTACCATTGTGCAAGACTACGAACTGTGCATGACAGTACCAAAATTGCCAAATATAGGTAAGATAAAAGGAATCTACGTAATTCATCGAAAAAATAATAACATCGCCGTTTTGGGGCGTAAAACAGCGATATAAAGTGATTTGCAAATATTCGTCAAAAAAATAAAAGTCTGCCCGCGTCCGAACGATTTGCTGGCGGAGCCGTTCCCCGCTGAGCTATAGAGACACGACGGCCTCGTGTTCCGGAGTGGTCGTGAAATAACAATAAGAGTGCGGAGTCACGTGATTGCTGATCGCGCGCTGAATGGAAGCCATTCTATTACAAGTCTGCGACTTTGGAAAATTCCTGATAGAAGGCAATCTAAGTGTTACGCGGATGATTAGGTTCATTCGACGTGGAGCACTGCTCCATATACGCCTGTGAAGTCTGGGGCACAAGAAAGCGCCGCCGAGCTAGGTTGAGGCAAAGTTTACGTCGTATATCGTCTCATTCCTCAGAAAATGATGCGATTCCAAGTCCGAACGATTTGCTGGCGGAGCCGTTCCCCACTGAGCTATAGCGAGACGACTGTGGCGTGTTTCGGAGTGGTCATGAAATAACAATAATTTGAACGTACCAAAATGACCGAATATTGATAATATTATTTTTATTATTATAACTATTATTTTAACACGGTTGCAAAACGACTATTTTAATTAAAAGTATACCTATTATTTAAACAGTTGGTTGCCCTCGGTAAACTAAACTGCCAAACAATCGAGAAACAAAAAGAGGGGGGGGGGGAATAATATAGCGAAGCGAACAATATTGCACTGTAATATATGAAATGTAGTCATAACAGCATTTACGATGTGATATTTTGGCAGTTGCATATCAACTATAAAAGGAATCTACGTACTTCATCGGAAAAAGTTATAACATCGCCGTTTTTTGGCGTAAAACAACAAGCAAGTGGTTTTTTATAAAGATGCGATGAGGGGTAATAAGTGTATCCAGTAACTATAGATTTATCATTTGTGCCATTCATGCTTGCTCTTTTATTGTTTTATACATGGTACTCAGAGAAAACGAGGGTACACAAACTGTAATGGCGCATGCGACTAACTAAGACAACACGTCTCTCCCGAATAACCTAGGTACATATATTTAGGTATTTATTTGTGAATAATGGTAAATTTTGCCGACCACAAGTATTTATTTAAAAATAATTTTGGTGTATGTTATATTTGAAAGCGAAAAAAAAAGATTTGGGTACGTGAGTCAGTTTTACTTGTGATTTAACGTTCTATGATGCTGGTTATAATTCCAAACCCAATGGCGTTGAGATCGGGCAATATTGGGATTTACTAAATACCTGTTGATTTGCAAGAAAAAAATTGATGTATGAAGCTTATATCGTAAAATAATTCCGATGGTGATTATTCTAGTCGTCTTGCTATATAGCGCAAATGAAAATGATAAAAAAATATTCAACAACAGTCATTGCTTAAATTTAAAGCTCAATAATGGTTTGAATCAACTATTCCTTATACTATATTTGACACATGCGATCGCAGGTAAGTGTCCTACATAGATAATCGCATATCTAACGTGTATATATTGTTCTTAAATCGGTTCATTATATCGAAGTCTGTTAGACTTTATGTTCTTGCTGAGAGTTGAATTTCGTAGGGTTTCGGGATTATAAGGCCTCCCTCATTATGGAAATCCCGGGGGTTCATGCTTGGCACGGTCTCCATAAAATCGTTGTAGATATGAAACTTCTGGTAGAGATGCGTTACGAACAGAAAGATTCGGTTACGTGCGAACACATCGCCGATACAGCGCCGGTTGCCCAGACCGAACACGGCGAGGTTACGTTGGTTGTCATGTTCTGGCGGCACCAACAGACCTGCAAGACGAACACGTTAACTATGCTATCTGTTCTATATGTGCGTGCGGGATAATTTTGTAGACTAGCTCAGAGACGAGTGGCGCACCGGGTATAGGATTATATAAAAATGTGAATTGTGAGTTACCATCACTTTGCTTAAAATTCCTTTGAGGTCATGCCAGATTAAATTGTAGTAAAATGGACAGTACAACTGAATACCGAAGGTGACACATTATCTCGTAATCGCGAGTCACTGACACATTGATAGAAAGCACGCACGCGCGCGCGCACGCACGCACGCACGCACGCACGCACGCACGCACGCACGCACACGCACGCACGCACACACACACACACACACACACACACACACACACATATATATATATATATATATACACCCCACATTTTTATGACGCACGAGTCGCTTGGCCAATGGCGGTTTATGGCATATTGAAGTGCTGTAACTAGCCGAAGAATGCAGTGGTATAAGCCTAGACAACACGTAACAGATTAGAATCATGATGGACTAATGGTATTATGGACTAGGTACTGAAGGTTGAGCACTAAAGTGCACAAGTTTTTTAGTTAGACTTATTAATTAACAAAATTACTGGGGATATAAAATTTATTGGATTCGTAGCATTTTTGTCCAAGGTCTTCCATCCCGCTACCTGAGCTGTCCCGTTACAAATGGTGTGACAATGATATTTCAATTATCGACAAAAGTATAAAGCAATTGTCAAAATTGTGTTATGCAAATAATGCAAATAATCTCAATAATTCTTTATTATTATTTTTTAGTTAGGCGAAACGATACATCAGAGGAAAAAAGGATAAGGGGAGGTTTTTGTGCTACTTTTATAATTAAATGTCAGTAGCACGTACAATATTGCCTTGTTATATCTTTGATATATTTTTATAATAACCCATTCCACGAGAAATCTTTCTCAATATTCAAGCACGAAAATCTTGCCCATTTCCCATTGTGGAAGGCGCGGGAGAAATCCTTGCTTTG
>WURV02038567.1:0-22466 GCA_011762755.2 Epimenia babai | reverse complement strand
TTGCTGGTGGTTATTAACAGTAATGGGGCTTCGGGAGAATTTTTGAGACTGGTATATGAAAAATTAGTATTCATTACATAAAAAAATTTTTTTCTCTAAGAAACCTGTTTTCCGCGTTATTTTTGCCGATTACGCGAAATTTGTCCGTTTTCCGCAAAACCGAAAACTATTGGCCCTAGTTTAGCTCAACATTGAGAAGTTTTGGTAGTGATACGTACAAAGGTGCCCATAGTCTGTGTGGACTATTTCATGTATCTGTTCTCCTGTTCCTCGCCTGATATCTTTTACTTAGTATCTTGCACCTAGTTTTGCTAACTTGGCAGACATTTTTGTTTTCTTTGATAAAATGCCGCACCAAATGAGTGATGAAGAGAAAGGTTATTGTTTGGGCTTACTATCAGGGGGGCCATTCCTTCAGTGTAGTCTCACAAAAGTTGTTTGAATGATATGGTTTTTGTTGTTCCAAGTCCACACTTCATTCTCTCAAGAAAAGAGCAGCAGAAACTTTCTGCAAATAGGAAGAAGGGTGGTGGCTGCCCAAAAATCATGACAGAACATGACAGGCGAGTTCTAAAAATGATGTTCCTTGAGAACTGCCAGGCCACTTCCTCACGGTTGGCAAGTTCTTTGTCAATAATTTTAAAGAAGAAGGTGTCTAGGTATACTGTATTGCGGGAAAATTACCGTATCTTTAACCATGTTTCATCCCTTGGCTGTGTGATAGTTTTACCTAAGTAATTTTATAATGAAATACTACGTAATTTTCATATATGTTATATTGTTCGTGTGATATTTAACATAGTTTTACAGCATGATTTAATGTCTGACGCTGTGCAGTTACCTGATCTGAGCCGATCTTACTGTATTCGTCTAATTTATTTTGGAGTCATTTATTACTAAGTTCGATTTTTAACTGTATTCTTTGTATTTCTAGTTAATCATAGTAACTGTAATTTTGTAGTGTCTTTGATAGCCATGTGTTAAAAGGGCAATATAAATCAATAAAATTTCATTTCATATATGACCCATATTTGGTAGCTTTCAATGGAAATATACATTAACTTGTGCGATCAAAGCAAACTGCTACACAGTTCATATTTATTCATTATAATAGTGATGTACTACGAGTACATACAAAATAGTATAACAACTAACCATGAAGTAAAATTTTCTGTCTTGTCTGTGAGAAACAGCGTTAAGTCTTTGTTCATTTGTGCCTTGGTCTTTCTGTTGGCCACCATCACCATGATGTAGTCAGGCAACTCTTCATCTACAATAAGTCAACAGTTATGCCGATTGAAAAATTTTCATAAAGACCTCAAGGGGTAAACTTGAGAGGATTTACGAGTAATTCCTTTTGATTTAAATATTCGTAAATATATCTCTATTACCGGTCATAACAAAAAACAAGAGGCCAAAGAGGCCTCAACACGCTCACCTGAAAAAAGAGAAAAAAAAAAGATAAAAAGACAAAACAAAAGGCCATGGCCATCTCGATATTAGAACAAGAAGACAACTAGGAGACTGCCTGACATCAAAAACAAGAGGCCAAAGAGAGCTGAAAATACCCATTATGACACTGAAACAAGACAAGAGGCCAAGGAGGCCATCTTGATATTAGAATAAGAAGACAACAAGACTGCTTTAGATCAAAAACACCCAATACGATACTGAAACAAGACAAGAGGCTAAAGAGACAGTCACATTACGATACTGAAACAGGACAAGAAATCAAAGAGACCCGACTATACCCGTTACGACACTGAAACAAGAAAATACAGATTTGTGGAAAACCTAGGCTGAAATCACATCTACCGTAATTGGCAAAATAGAGTTGTCCTAAACAAATCTGAATGAGACCTACACAGACAATATCTGTAAAATGGCAGACCGTTGCACTAAGCTGACATGGAAGAAGTAGCTGGTGTAGTGGTTAGAGCGTTTGACTTTGAATCCAGGGAACCTGGTTCAATTCCCGCTCTAACCAGTATACTGACTGTGGCGTTTTTCGGGCTGAGAGCGCCTTAAAACCTTGAAACCCCATTGCTCATGGGGGTCTGGGTAGCCTTTGCAATGTGGTTCTGTTAGGGCTTTCTCCCTCTGACGTTTGGATTACAAATAGTGTAGTTTTACTGTAAACTCCAACTTATAAATCTGGTATTACTCAAAGCTGGACAAATAAATATTGGAAAATGATTGGTCCAGACCACATCAAAGACATCTTTGTTATTAGTGATAGTAACATCTTTGTGACAACATAAGCCATGATTATTAAACACAGCCCCGCACACAAACAGTCTATGGAGATCAAATGATAAGCTGACATGAATCACCATCGCAGCGTGGAATAATACATACGGTTAAATAAGGTATAATATTAATGTTTCAGTTGCTCGTGTTGTCAAATCCATTTCAGGAAATGTGCAATAATTTTTGTCTAAATTTTCAGGAAATGTGCATATTTCCTGATTTATTTCAGGAAATTTGCAAATCTCCCGATTAAACCAGGAAATATGCAAGTTTCCTGAAATGAATCGGGAAATATGCAAATTTACTGAAATTGTACATTTACTGTAACATATATATATTATCTTGGTGCGACAACACGCTTGACCCATGCAGTGGGAGGTCTAGCGTGGTAGGTTGATTCAACCCGACCTTCGTCAGTCTCGCTATTAAGTGCGTTCTTGCACTATTATGGGTCCCTCAAAGATATAATGTTGACAATCCTCTTTTGGGGCACCACACGAACATGCTGGACTAGAATATAAATAATGACTGTAAAGGTCATGGGCAAGCTGACTGCACTCATTGCGAAGTCTCGTGTGTAGTATATTTAACCGACCATGTCCATATTTATAATATGCTGGGATACTTTTAAGTGGGGCTACGTTAGCTTTGACTGCAGTAAGCTTATTTTTATGCGACAATCAAGTGCATTCCACTAATAGACACTATCTACAACAGTAGACGATTTAGTCCTCTGTAGTCGCAATTTGGGTACAACAAAGTCGCCGCTGTTGCGTAAAGCCCCCGAAGAGCTTACTCCTACAACTCGTGGGAAAATATCGCCTAAATAATTATCAATTTGACCATGCCTAACCTGATGAGCAAAAATAATTTTTTTCATGTAACGGCGATCGGATAGCGACTGCCAAGCAACTTCACGATACAAATTATCTAGGGACATATACCGGGGTAAGCCGGTTACGATTCGTGCAGCTTCGTTCTACTTGTAGTCCAAGCGCTGGCTTTGCATATTTGGAGCGCTGTCGCATAGTACGCTGCAGTAATCAAATACAGACCTTAAGTACCATTATAAAGACCTTCAAGTGTCACCCTATATATAACATGCTTTAGTTTTCTCATTGAACCTAGTATTTTGGATGATCGCTCCTCAAAATAATCAATATGTGGTGTCCATTCTTATTCATGAAAACACCAAGAAGCTTATGCTCGTGCTTTATGGCAACCTGTTCCCCATAAAAAAATCTTAGATATTTAATGTCTGGGACGCAGTGTGAAATCCCCCCGCCCCCTCTGTTTTATTGGGATTCGTGCAAATTAGCCAGCGTTTGGACCATGCCAAAAGTCTACTACGGTCAGCATTGAGGTCTTTTTCAATTTGGGCAGTGGTTTGACCAGTAGCTACTAAGCAGATGTCTGCAAAAGTTCGTAGCCTACAAGTGAGATTCATATGGATATTATTTGAATATATTAGATATAACAAAGGCCCTAAACATGAGCCTTGGGGCACGCCTGCTAGAATTGCCTTCTCGTCAGAAAGATGGCCGTTGACAAAAAGCTATTTGTTTCGAACATATTGTATGATAAAGAAGCTGAATATTCTAAGCGTGTTCTAATTAATGAGTTGTAGTATAAAATTGCAGTATGGTAATTAATATATTTCCGGTTTGAGAAAAACTCAAGATTATAGGTTTTCTATCTTATTAAAATCAGGAACGCAACGCCATTTTGTAATCTAATATGTAACTGATATGGCGGTGGCGGTAACGGTGAGGATGAGGATGAGCATGAGGATGAGGATGAGCATGAGGATGAGGATAATAATAATAATAATTCATTCGTTTTGGAGGCGCCCTAATAACTAGCATGTCTCTAACGCGCCTATGTACATTTCGCGTAATGACTAATTATATTGTATGACACAAAAGAAAGTGCATGTAAGTTTAATCATTATGCCTAATGCAACAGTCAAATGAAATGACTACCAAACTGCAAATTTGTGGGAAAACACAGGTGTTCCTAAAAGACCGGGGTCAGACGCGTATGACAGATACAACACAGGATTGTTTGCGCACAGATTGGTCGACTACAGACCTACGCAATAGCTAAGCAAACATTCTCGGGCAATGACATCAATAGAACTTAATTACAGGGGGAAATTTAGTCTACAGAAAATGTATACGTAATTGCACTAAATTACTAACTTTAAACACCTACAACTTGCAAAGTATTTAATCAGAAAAGAAAATTTTTATATTATATTAACGAGCACAGCCTGCACTAAATAACGATATAAAATTTGTAAACCTACAAGAACCGTAACAAGTAAAATATCTATCAACTTAGTCTCTCACAAGTCAACATAGGGCGGTTTCCTCGGCTTTGATGGTGCATCTTTCGTTCAGATCGGGATAGTTGATTCCGTGAATCGTCTCTGAGGAATCTGTATTGTTATGTAGGTACTAGTCTGTGATATTCCTCCCACGAATACAGCCTGATATCCAACATCCTAACATTTTTCTATACTTGAGCCTACTATTTCAATGTCGTTGAACCAGAACTACTTATCCCCGCGATGGACATGCCAGTCATTTGGGGATTATTATGATAGATGTAGATGTAGAATTTTACCGAGTCAAACAATATAAAAATAGATGTGTGGGCTACCGTGTTGGCCATATATCGTATACGACAAATATCAAACAATATCAAAAATAAATAAAAGATATCAAACAAAATCGTGTTCACCCCTGTTATACGTCGGAGATAAAGTTTATCATTCATATCAATTAAGCGGTAACTCGCTAATGATTCACATTAAACGGCATTTTTTGACGATTGCCCACAACGCTGCGTCACCTTTGTTTAGCTTTTATATTTCTAACGGCGGGGTAGTATTGGGTTTATAGATTCAACAGCCACATGAGTTCTCTTCGACCGTTTTACATCCGCTGATATTGTTATTGGAAATGCGTAGAGGTCTAGTCAAAAATTGAAATATTCCTTTTCCTTATCCATACGTGGAGACAAATTATACAGACCTTTTATGAGGTATTTAAGGAATTGTACCTATAATGTTCATTAGCACGGGTGGTGTCAGAATAACGATGACAGTTTGCCGACTGGAGATTTAGTTATTACTATTGTCAATGTGAGAATATTTCAGAATAAAAGTAAAACATGGCTGAAAAATATTTGGTTGAAAGATAGTTCGTCTGGCAAATGCAGCAAAGGCAATAAGGCATGATAGCGAGAGTACTACGACCAATTTAAATATGAAATACCCACTATTTAGCTGCTTGCACATCTAATAACTAACACTCTACAATGTAAAAATATAGTCGAAGTGGCTAAATTACAATGATACGTCGCAACACTGACGCTGTGACAACACAACTTGATGATGACCAAGAAATACCATCTATTTAGCTCCCTATGTCTTATATGTCGCTGAAAGTAGGTGCGATGCGCTATATAACTTGATTATAATCGCTGTTATATTAATTATTCAATTTCATATACAGGGGATGTGTTTCATTTTAGATTAATATTGGCCTACTATAATATTAAACTGTCACAGTTAAATGTTGATTATAGTGCCAGTAACCAATGAGATGCCCACTTAACATCAGGTTCACTATTTTTACGCTATTCAAATTTGTAAGCCATACTAATAAATCATACGGTACTGTTTTTGTGACCTATGAACTTAATAATGTGATAACGTGTCACTAAAATAAGTTACTGCTTTTTAACACAGAGTTTCTAAAAGATGATGCAAGTTGACATGCACATTGATGGTGTGGAGGGAGAGGATGAGCGTTCATATATTGTAGAGAACACTACATTAGACCTTGAAGCTTATGCGTCCAGTTACACAGGCATTGCCAAGCTCAATCGCTTACTCTTCATTGCTGATCACTGTCCATCGCTAAGAATGGAATCACTCAGAATGGCGCTGTCATACGTAATGATGACATTCAATACAAACATGTATCAGCAGATTCATCGCAGACTACAGGACACTGTTGTACCGTTCGTACTTTAACTGATTAATTTGTTTTATTATTTTACGATGTATATTTTTATAATTCAGTTTGCCAGAGCCCTTACTTGATTAAATGCTATGGAGAGGCTGGAGTAAGGCCTATTCACAATTAGGGATCGTATAATGTATATATAATGTAATATTTGCATAATAGCTTGCATTATGTATGTATTTATAGGCAGATTACCGAGGTTATCATTGTGATAGGCAATCCTGGGCCCTTAACCAAAGCTAGCCTATTAATGTGGTTAACAGGACAATCTGATTAGCCTCACTTATAAGGGGTGGGGGGGAAACCTAGTGTGAAAAACCCCCCGAGTCTGGGCAGACAATTGAAATTTTTACATTCACGCCACTGGTTCCAAATGTCTACATATGAACTACATATGTCACACACTCCGCTAAGTCTATGATAAGTTCATGTTTATTTGCAATAAGATGATGACATAGCGGGGAGGTAACCGACATAGAGAGCGCATATAAAGCATCTGGAGAATAGCAAACGTCAGAGGGAAAAAGCCCACACTGCAAGGGCTACCCAATTGGGTTTAAAGCGTTTTCAGGCCAAAAGAAGCCACAGTATACTGGTTAGAGCGGGATTTGAGCCAGGGACCAAAGTCAAACGCTCTAACCACTATGCGACCTGCTCCGTATAGCTTGTTGTTATTGTTATTGCTTGTTTCCCCGTATAACAAGTTGTTATTGTAAGCTTGGCATATCATAAACACGTGAGTATCAATTCTGTAACAATTTGTTCACCCTAGTTATGTGAGTCACGCCCATTTTGTGATATCCCACATTTTACACTTCATTAATTAACATTTAGTTCTCTGGATATGTCATTAGGATTAATCTTCTGGAATTTCTTCCACATTTTTAATTGTTAGGATTTCTTACTGTTTGAATAATGCCTCCTGTGCTGCAATGCTGCCACACGAGTGGTGGTAACCTTCCCAGAGCGATGAGTATGCTGGAAGCATGGATGCGTTAGCGTGTGGCTGAAGAATTGAATGTCTCTCAAAGTATAATTATTTGAACATAGAAACGATACCAGAACACTGGATCAGCAAGTAGAAGTTTGTGTTTGCCATCCAATGGTCACATCCTCCGCCTTGGACCGTAATGTCACCACCACTGCTCTCCGAAATCGCACTGTCACTGCCACAACACTCCCGTCACATGGATGCAACGTCAGTGGAACCAAATTTTATCTACTCATGAGTGTCCGTATTGTTCAAACTTTACCAACAGATGTCTGAGTGTGGTGACGTTCAAGTGAGCGACATTTTCATGCCACTTTGGTTGAACATGAGGCTCAGTAAAGTTATGAGGCATCAGGTCGCAGTGGCATGCATCTCTCCATGGCATCAGTCAGGGTTCCCTGACTGGGATTAGGTAGACAAGATCATCAACACTTTTGTGAGGCTACTAACCAATGAAATCAATCTGACTTTCTTCCAATGGACAATGATTCACATCTTCACAGTGCGAATGTAGTACATGAGTACCTCTGGGATGAATCCATCGAGGGGATAGAGTAGCGCACCAATTTTCTGATCTCAGTCACATAGAACATGCATGGGCCATGTTCCAGACGGCCATTTTAGCCAGGAAACCCACCTGCAACACTCCAGCAGCTGCAAGACACCTGGATCGAGGTTTTGGACCAGATTCCCTCACAGCACTCCTGGCATATTGAGAGCTTGAGGGACGCTGCCAGGCATTGATAGACATTACTTATGCAATGTTTTGTCCCAATTAATGATGTGATAATCACACAATTTCTGATTTTTCATCAATTTTGTGACTGGTGAAAACTGCATGTCACGCTTAAATTGGAAAAATATCTGAAGTTTTGTCATGATTGATGTACAAATGCCTTATATAGTGAGTATTTCATCTTTCTCAAGATGATATAATATCTTTAGGTGCATATATTATATTTTTATCTTAAGGGGGGTTTATGAAAAGATTTAGGCATTAGAAAAACTATAAGGGCTAAAAGATTTTTGAAAATTTATCATTCAACATAGTCCCCCTCAAGGGCTGAACACTTGCTCAGTGTAGAATGACTTTTTTTGTTTGGGACTCAAGAAACCCCACAACTGCAGCTATGACGTGATTATCACTGGCAAAATGGTGACCTGCCAAAGCTTTTTTCATGTGGGTGAAAAGATGGAATTCGGAGGGTGCCAGGTCTGGTGAAGAAGGTGGATGGGGAACAAGTTCAAATCCACAATCATGAATTGTTGCCATGGCGACTGGTGCGATGTGTGCTGGTGCATTGTCTTGGTGGAAGCGGACTCCTTGTTGAGCATTCCTGGTCTTTTTTTCTTTCATTACTTCCCGTAGGCACTTCAGTTGTCCAGAATTATGCTGTCCAGTCAGTGGCCCTTCTGAAGGTATTCAATCATCGTGACACTCTGGGAATCCCAGAAAATAGAGGCTATGCCAGTTGAAGGAATGACCTTGGCCGTCTTTGGCGTTGGAGATGACGTGTGCTTCAACTGCTTTGATTGTTCTTCTTTGGTTTCGAGTTGGTCGTGAGGAACCCAAGTTTCATCCATGGTGATGGATCGAGCAATGAAATTGTCTTCATTAGCTTTCAAAAGTTCACGATTGCCCTTGGCCACAGTGCACATGATGCGCTTCTGTTCAGTTGTCATGTGATGAAGACCCACCTTGCAGAAATCTTTGATAATACCAGTTCTTAAGTCAAAATTTTGTCTGCTCAGTTGATATCCCAGGACTCTCTGCTATCTGACGACATGATATCCAACAATCATCAATAACCATCTGCAGACTGTCAACTTTGTCTTTGGTTGTTGCGGTTTGTGGGTCATCCTGACCTTGGGTTATCTTCAACCGTCTGCCACGCTTGAATTCTCTAATCCAACGTGTGACTGTCGTATATGTCATTAAATCGTACACCCTTGCGTATACAGATTCTTATTACGGGGCTCTAATAGGGGTGGTCTACTGTACCCTTGTCGCAAGCGCGTCACTATTGTGAAGATTGAAATGCGAGGCTCATCTAGGGACTGTAGTGATGGCTTGCAGTCAATGGTCACTTGTTAATATTGCCCGACTAGTACCTACATGGAGCTTTTGTGTAGCTGCACGCTGTGGCGCGAGTGTTCGCATGAAGTTTAGAACGGTGTCAGGAGTGGGATTGTCACGACCCATATATGGAAATGGCCGAGACAAGGCCATTTGTGGTACGCCGTTGGTCTAAACAGTGACTAATAGATTATGCAAAGACCGAATTGTCAATACAAGTACAGTGAAACCTGTATTAAGCGACCGTCTGCAGGACCAGCGTAAAGCGGTCGCTTAATACAGTGAGTGTACCTAGATACCGAAAACGTTCGGGACCACTAAAAGGCGGTCGCTTAAGACAAGTGGTCGCTGTATACGAGTGGTCGTTAGAGTAGGTTTCACTGTATATTATAGCCAAAATACACAAGATACACATAATAGAATGTCTACCCTGGCCAAAAATTATCAATTTTCTACACACAGTAATAAGATAGATACACTGCGTATATATTAACTTAAATGCACTTAATATATAAATCGACACAATGCACTGCAGTGTATTCCTATCTTATTATATTGTCCCAATGCCCTCTAAGGGCCTATCTGTACCCTGTCTACCCACCCAGGCAACCTAACACTTTATTATTATTATTAGTATTTTATTATTTGGTATACTAGCTGACAGGGTACAGACCTCCTGCAGGATAACCTCTTACCATCTCCCGCCCGGTAGACCGTTCGCCGTTTACCACCACTCAGGCGAACTAACGGGTAGATTACCAGCTGGTGGATATTATGCCAGTGCAACCACTACGACACTAGTGGGCCTTTTTACGCTGACCACCACCTAGCTGGCAGATGGAGAACAGACGCCTACACGGACACAGACGATTACATTGGACAAAACTAGACGGGTAGTCCCTCACCACATCCAAGTAGGGTATCTTGCCTGACACACAGCAATCTTCACTCACAGACGCAGGCTAGTCTCTGTGCACCGAACAACAGAAGACATCCATCATATATACCCGAGTCTGAGTTACAACTTACCAAAACTGAAGCCAGCAGCCAGAATAGTGTCACTCGCTGACAAAAATATAATTGATGAAAATAGCCCCGACACAATACAGCGACCGCGCAAAACTGGTAGAGAGCAAGCGTGACCGACACTCTAAACTTCGAGCGAACGCTCGCGCCACAGCGCGCAGCTACACAAAAGCTCCATGTAGGTAATAGTCGGGCAATATTAACAAGTGACCATTGACTGTAAGCCATCACTACAATTTCCTAACTGAGCCTCGCGTTCCAATCTCCACCATAGGGACTTGCTTATGACAAACGTACAATAATAGCCCCGTAATAGGTATCTGTATACGCACTGGTTTACTATTAAATTTGTGACAGTATATGAAGAGGCACTCTCTGCTAATGTTCTCAACATGTTATCATGAATTTCTGAGGCAGTCATGCCTTTCAAATGCAAGTACTTAATGATAGCACGAATTTCTGCCTTCTCCATTTTTCACTGAATCCTTGACCGTGGCTTATTAAAAAATCTACCAAAGAAAATAAACATGTTAGAATCTCACAATTTGGTAGGGATACTTACAAAAGTTTCTACTTTCAAAACATTGTAGGTTTGACCATGCACAAACACGTTATGCACGATGCTTAGAACTTTTCATACAACCAATCATAGTATGATTTATTGGATTGGTATATTTTTATTTGTTTATTAAAACTATTGATGTTAATACCGAGAGAGTTGAATAATGCAGTACTGGTTACTACATAATTTTTTATTGGCTCATTGATTAAATAAGCTTCTGTTGTTTGTAGAACTCTATTTATATGACTATTTATCAAGATCAAATCTGGCATCATATACAGTTAGAACTTTTGTGACATCTTGGTATACCCCACTTGACTCATCAGTGTTTCTAGATAAAGTTCATGCTATTCCCAGCTGTATATACATTAATAATGACAGCCAAAGCAGTCATAAAATCATGAAAGCTTAATCACAACAGCTTGGTGGGCAGGTGGCGTAGTGGCGTTAGACTTTGAAATCAGGGGTCCTTGGTTCAAATCTCACTCTAACCAGTATAGTAACTGTGGCGTTTTTCGAGCGGAAAACCCCATTGTCCATGGGTAGCCTTCGCAGTGTGGTTCTGTTGGTGCTTATTACCTCTGACGTTTGCTGTGCTTCAGATGCTCTATAAGTGCTCTCTATGTTGCTTACTTCCCTGCGATGTCGTCATCTCAGTGTAAATAAACATGAACCTATCATAGACTTAGCAGAGTGTGCAACATATGTAGTTCATATGTAAACATTTGGAACCGGTGAATGGAAAAGGTCAATTGTCTGCCCAGACTCGGTGGGCTTTTTCACACTAGGTGACCCGGAACCAATTTTTACCTATAGTGCCAAGCACTATAAAGCAAACCTCAAATTAGGCAGCGTGACTTGATTGTCATCTAACACATCTGGCTATGACTTATAGATGATTAGGATAGACTAAAGCTATACTAAAACTATATTGAAGTGACATCTAAAAGGTCACAGGTATCTTAACTGACCGGTGTGAACTTAACCAGCACCTAAATATAATGAAAATATCAATTTGCCTAAAATGAAGAAAGTCCAATCCACTTTATTGGCTTATGTTCAGTGTATGAACCAGCAATACTAAATCTGGCCCTATGTCATTTTCTCAGTTAGACTGACCATACAGACATATACATATGCATATTCTATTATAATGTTACTACTGAGGCAGTTTTCATGTCGGTGTCATAAGCAGAATTGACCGAAAACACTAGGAAATATTACAATGCAGTTAGACTGTTATTGATGATTCACTAGGCCAATGGTGTGATTTCATGGAAATGACGGACGTTTTATAACTGTGTCAGGTACGGGGATATTTTTGCCTGCTGCCATCTGCGGCCTATTTATAAATGCAACCTATACTTCTGTTAAATTATTATGTTAGACCCCAACTGTATGTAAGTACGTGCAAGCCTCAGCTGTTTTAAAATATCTTAGTATAGGTCATGAGTTTATATAAACCGAGTGGCTTTCCACTGTAAAATAACTGCTTATTGTGGCAGAAAATAGAATAACATCCGGAACTGAATGAGATGATTTCTTGTGAATATGTACAATTCAGAATTTACGGATTTTTCCTTAATTTCACAGTTGGTTTTAAATGTTTCTATATATTGCTCTATTGAAGGAAAGATTTTTGCGCCGAATTTTTTTCGTTCAACCATGATATATTACAGTAATGCAGACTATAATTAGTAAGAGCGAGCCTGTGGTATGTGCTTCTCTATAGGTATAAGTGGTTATTGGTGATGTGCAGGAACGCGAGTCTGCCCGACGCTGTGGCTGGTACTGTGGGTAATGTGCCCCAAATGATGATCCAGTGGGTTGAGGTGACATCCAAGAAGGCTGCTCTCAAACTCGAGAAGCTTGATACTGACCTGAAGAATTACAAAAGTAACTCAATCAAGGAGAGCATAAGGTGAGCTTTTCATCTCAGTTTATTATATCTTCGTGTATTTCATCTCTAGAATTTTATCGTAACCTGAGGTAATAAGAACGTGCCAAGGCCTTGTTAAATGTCAAAAATGGACAATGTCAACAAAAATGTCCCTCTGTGTGCAAATATGAGTGTATGCTAGAGATTCTTGTGAGAGTGTATGTTATATATGTAATGTTTCTGTTTGTATATGTGTTTGTATGTGGCAGGAGAGGCCATGATGATTTAGGAGATCATTATCTCGACTGCGGTGATTTGAGCAATGCCCTCAAATGTTACTCACGAGCGCGGGATTACTGCACAAGTCCAAAACACGTCGTCAACATGTGCTGCAATGTCATCAAGGTGCCGCTATAATCACCACTATTTATCGTATTTTTATTTTGTTCATTTTGGTGCTTTTGTAAAAAATAAGATATCAACTCTAATTGTTAATAGAATAAAATATCGTAAAATATTTTTCAATATAGATATTCATGCACAACAATGTAGTATGTTTACTATGTATCATTTTTTAATTCCTTTATTTTATTTTGGTTATAGTTTTTATCACCTTGACTGCGCTTTTTAGCTCACCTGAGCTTATGCTCGGTGAACTTTTCTGATCGGAGGTTTTTCGTCATCCGTCCATCTCTCAGATGTTAACATTTTCTTAAAAAGTCCAATTTTTTTTCAAGAACCGTTTTGACTTCTGCTATTTGCAGTTATTGTCCTTGGGTTGGACTCTTCTAGATTTGTTCATGGTATTGTCATTGTACCTAGGGAAGGTAACTATGCCGATGTTCGTATTTTATATCATAAAACTTTTTCATAAGAACTGCCTATCGCAGGGGTCTGCAATTTAGCGGATGCTTTCCTTGGGTTAGTATCTTTCATATTTGTTCAGCATCTCATCATCGGAGCAAAGGGGGGTAATTTCTATCGACTTTTATTTTAAAATCTTTATCTCCGTGTCTGCTTAGTGCGACGGTCTCCCATTTTACAGATATTGTGTGTGTAGGTCTTATTCAGATTTGTTTAGGGTAGGGCCAATAATATACCGTGTTATAAATGTCAAATTCCACGTTCTTTCCGCGTTACTAAATATAATACGAAAAACCTTTCATTTCAAAATGTTTGCACTAAGAAATTGAGAAAAAAATATCTCACCCTGTGTTTTCTCACTTGGTTTAATTTGTTTATTCAATATCTGTATCCGTATGTGATTTGGCACAATATCATATTGTCACATCATCACGCCTTCGACAAAGAAAATTACATCAAAGAAGTTTATGCCACAAACAATAATTACAATCTCGGCAATCGCCAACAACAATCAAAATTAAATCGGGTACCGGAATAAAATAAAATGCACACGACGTCGTCTTGTTTTGCCACGCTTGCGCTTTAGGGCATTCAGCGCGTGCGAAGGGAGTTAACTCCGTAATTATGCAAACTAAATTACAAAACCAGGAAGTCTAAAACTGTCAAATCTACCGGTAAATCGTGAATGGAACAAAGGTGCAGGTGGTTATTAACAGTAATGAGCCTTCGGGAGAATTTTTGAGACTGTATTATATGAAAAATAAGTATTTATCACTTATTAAATTTTATTTTTAAGAAACCCGGTTTTCCGCGTTGGTTTTGCCGATGCCGCGAAATTTGTCCGTTTTCCGCAAAAACGGAAAACTATTGGCCCTAGTTTGGGTCATCTTTATTTTGGCAGTTAGATGTGATTTCATCCTAGGTGTTTTCCGAAAATCTCTTTTCTAGTTTTAGTGTCGTAATGGGTGTTGTCTCTATGGCCTATTGTTTTTGATGTCAGGCAGTCCCCTTATTGTCTTTTCGTTGTAATATCAAGATAGCTTTCTTGGCCTCTTGTTCTATCTTTTTCCTCTTTTTTTCTTTTTTTTTCAGGTGAGCGTCTTGAGGCCTTTTGTGCCTCTCGTTAGTTTTCTAACCTCTTGGTCTGAATAGACCTTCTTTGTGTTGCTAAAGATAAAACATATAATTTTATCTATATTACTTGATAGCCTCAACGTAACTGAGTTGTTGGTATTGGGAGTCAATGACAGGAATGGACAAGGCTTCAAATCCAAATGTATTTAGTCATACCATTAGAACCAGTCTGGACTAGTAAGAGCTTTTGTAAAGGACCAACGTTAATGACAGTCACGCACTTCGTCTGTCGTCCGTCCTTTCCTTCATCCATCCATCCGATATTTACATTTTTTTTTAAATTCGATAAAAACGCTAGGCGCAGAGCTTTGCCATTTGGCAGATATTGTCATTCCGTTGGTCTTATTCAGATTTATTTGGGATATTGTCATCTGAGCAATAGGAGGTAACTTCTGCCGATTAGTCAAAAAATATTTTAAGGCTTTGTGATTTGGCTAAATGGTTCCTGGGTTGATGTTCACTCTCTAGCAGTTTTTATTTTGTATATTTTTATTTCTCGGTTTTTTGGAACACATAGCTTTGTTTATTCTTTATTTTCTGGTTAGTTTTTCATTTTTTATTTTTGCTTTATTGTCAGCAAATATTATGCACAATCTCCATGGCTGCATCTTGATCTTGTAGTTATTCTACATTCCCACGAATTATTATAAATAAGCTATCCTTGCACTATGTATCACTAAGCAGTTATCTGTCCATTGAAGGCTTGTACTCAGTAATTATTAGCTAGACCCATGGGATTAAAATATATGTACAGCAATGTACAATTGTATGATGTCATATGATTATGGCATTCCATCAACATTGACAATGAAATTGAATTATCTCCGAGCTTAAGAAAAATATCCAATTGCTTGAACAAAATTTCCATGCGGATGAAAATAAAAATGTCATTTTAATACAATTCTTACTACATAAATTTTTATTCAATCTATTACATGACATCATCCCTGATGTTTGACTATTTATTGCTTTGTATTTAGTCGCCATGACAGTTAGGAAATTAGATAGAAAAATATCCTATAAAAGATATGATAAATAAAACCGAAACACTACAGTGAATTAAAAATAAAGACTGCTTCCTCAGTGACATCACCAGTAGAAAGCATTAATAATGTATATAAAATTCATCGTGAAATATTTTGATATTTAACAAGTAACGATATTTTTTTATATTTAACAAGCAATGTTCATGCAACAAGAATAACACTATGTAACCTACTAGTGTAGTTAGTACGGGAAATGGAAAGTTAACCCACTTTTCAGTACTCCTTTTAAATATTGAATACCATCTTCATCCTACCAAAAATTCAGAACATTGTTTTACCGTCTCTAAAGCCGATATTGTACTAGCACTGTACCAAGTATAGCCACTACTGGCAAAAAATTATCAAGTCGGGTACGTTTAGCTAAATAATTCAACCTTCTGTATCGACATGCAAGTCAAAGTATTGTGGAGAACTCAATTTACGAACTGCAGACTGCCGATTGTAGTAAAATCCTTATTTTCCTGTAATATTGAAATTTTCAATGTATTTAGATCACGATAATTTGGTCTCGATATCGAGATTTACACAAATTTACAAACCAGATTTTCACAAACCAGGGATTTATTCTTGCACCGTCCACTCAATGAGCAATATTTACATGCTTGAATATTTGACTGAATTATTGTAAATTTCATGAGGGTATAATAAGGCTTTATACTCCCATTTATCAAGTAGGACTTAAATTTTAGCTTTATTTTATTTTTCAACTTATAGGCAGCACAGGAGGTATTTTTTACTTTTCTCTCTCATTATTATATTAAGGGGCAATTATTTAGCATTATCTTATCTGCAGAAACTGCATTTCTATATATGGCAAAGCAAGTGTACATCGGTAAGGACATTCACAAAGAGAAATTGCTCTCCAAACAGTATATTCTGTTGATTCGCTGTGTTATCAATAAATACAACGAAAGAGGTTGGTTAAAGATAACAAAAGATGTGGTAGGCCTAAAAAACTGTCTAGAAAATATGAACACTACCTTAATGTTACATTAGTGAGGGACAGACGGATAATAAGCACCAATCTCGCAAGTGAACTAGAAAAAAAGTTTAGGTACTAAAGTTGACGTATCAACTGTTCGTAGAAGTCTTACTCCTAGTGGTCGGCATGGGAATTTTGCGGCTAAGAAACTCTATTTACGAAAAGCTTATGTCACTAAGAGATTTGAATTTGCCAGAAGTGGTGAGAAGTACGATAATTTATCCAGGCTACAGTTAAGCATGGCGGAGGTTCTGTAATGGTTTGGGGTTGCATCACAGTCAATGGTGTTGGGGATTTAGTGAAGATAGATGGAATGATGAATGCTCCCCACTACAAACAGATCCTCATCCACCGTGACGTGCCATCAGGAAAGCGACTGATTGGTAACAATCTTACATTCCCGCAAGACAATGACCCGAAACATTCTGTCAATACAATAAAAACGTATCTAGAACAGGAAACCACAGATGAGACACTGTCTGTTTTGTCGTGGCCCAGAGTCCCCGCCTCAATATCATCGAGGCGGTGTGGGACTATATGGACAGTGAGAAGAATAAATGACAGCCTACGTCTGCTGCTCAACTGTGGGAAGTTCTCCGGGACATTTGGAGAAACTTGCCGTAAGAATATCTCCATTAACTGTTCACAAGCGTTCCCCACAGAATCACTGCTGGAAGGCCAAGGGTTTACATACAAAATATTGACATTTTGTGACAATTTGTAGCGTTTAATGCGATTTTTGGTACAGAATTTTGTTTTGATTATAAATACATTGCAATAATGCCCCGTAAATGCTATCTTAGGTGATTATTTGGACAAATATGACATATGTTGGTGACCAAAGACTTTTGCACAGTACTGTATTTGGTTATACATATAATGCTTATAATTGTAGGTCAGCATTTACCTACAAAACTGGTCTCATGTCATCAGTTACGTGGCTAAGGCAGAATCCACTCCTGATATCGCTGAAGTGAGGACAGTAACACAATACATGTTAATATAACATGCTACAAATATGATATACATGTTCAGTTATTAACATTATTGTTTAATACAAAACAAAAGATCACTTGATATTGACTGACTAGATTAGACACAAGCTTTTATATGCAGGTCTACTTCATCAAATTATATATCAAGTATATTTCATCAGGTGCAATGAATAGGTAGAGGTAGCACACACAATATCATTAATAGAGAAGGAAGGTCAGATTAATTGCCCTAATAAAACGCGATAGAATATACACCATGAGATAAGCTTATCACTTGCATCACCGTTGAATATTTTCCAACTTTAACGTTTATTAAAGGGCTGAAGCCAAAATTAATATTGACATGATTTTTCAGTGCAAGGAAGGTCCGATGATTATGACGAAATTGAAATGCGCAGCGGGTTTAGCTGACCTAGCTACCAAAAAATATAAATCTGCCGCCAAGTGCTTTTTACAGGCAAGCTTTGACCACTGTGATTTCCCCGAGGTGCGTATCAGGCTACAAAGCATCAACATGTATATCAAATGTATTTAAGAGTAAGTTACCTTACTAATCAATGTGGACCCAGGTGGCCTGGTATAGTCAAGGTAGGAATACGTACACTGATGTCAACTTGCTGTAGTGTTTTACTTAAGCCACAATGCAGACACACTAACTGACCCGAGTTCCTTATGCAATCAGCGTAAATTATTTCAAAGTTTTCCAACTATGGTTGTTCTTCAAACATTCTTCCGAAGTAAACAGCTTTGGATCGACAAATTCCATTGGATAAGAATGATCGTATATTTCTAGAGATTCTCTAAAGTCACCTAAAAATCTGTAAAAGCAGAGATTATCAATTACCGATGTTCATTTCTACAGCGAGGTTTAATTTAGTCTGTGTTGATATCGTGTTGTTTACACGGTTATTCGTTGTAAGTGTTCTAGTATAAAACCTGTTACTATCGCTGCTTAGTGTATAATATTTCTACATTGTTCATTAATGAAGTGTTAAATCGTTGCAGTCATTATTTAAGATAGATTTTCTTACACTGATTATTCATATATTTTCCATATTTTTGGGTTAGAGTAAATTCAGTTAAAGAATAACTTCAACACTTGCATAGATGTATTGAGTTAGAAAGATTGATGTTAACTAGAGATATCGATATTAACCTATGTAGACATATTAACCACACATATAACTGTTAATTCGTGTAGATAATTGTTATCCTACGTAAACTGATGCTTACTTATGTAGGTTGATTTTAAGTTGACTTATATAGATGATGTCACAGACAATGTAAGACAATGATGTAAACAGGCGTAGGCTGATATGTTGTGATGTAGACTCATGTTACTTTACATAGATCGATGTTAACTGTTGTAGTCTGGTGTAAGTCTAAGCAGACTACATAAACTGACGTAAACAGATGTAAAGACTAATGTACATAGATGTAAATCATGCATGTATGTATTCATAAGCTTATTAGAAATCGTTTTAGCCCAAATTACTCAAAAGCTGGCCTTGTAATGTAAAGCATGTAATAATAGACCAGTGTAGATATAATACAGGTATGAAAATATATATACAGGGTGGGCCCAAATACGCCAAGCCAAGGTATACAGTTGGTCATAACTTAGAATTGGGTCAACCAATTTGAAAAAATTCTCTCTGATTTACCAACTTTCACTCCACGTTTTGACCAAATATAAAGTGTTATGTCATTTACACAAATGTGACATCATTAATTTTCAATATTGAATCTAATATCAATTAGTGATGTCACACATTTGTGTGTATGACATGACGCTTTATATTTGGTCAAAATGTGGAGTGATAGTTGATAAATCAAACTGTATATTTTTACAAATTGGTGAACCCAATCCAGAGTTATGACCAACTGTATACCTTGGCTTATTTTAGCCCACCCTGTATATATATATATATATATATATATAGAGAGAGAGAGAGAGAATAGTTAACATAGTAATATTAATTGATGACTGTCGCGCATGTTGTGTTTTTTTTTCAGTTAATTTCCTCTAACAATGTAGCTACATATGGTGCAGTGTGTGCATTGGCGTCATTTGATCGGCACGAGCTCCAAAAGAATGTCATCACTAGCGGGTTTGTACGTTCGTTTTAGTGTTGTAACGAGTACTGATACTGATACCCGGGTACTCGTGGACCGATCACGAGCGGGTACCCAAGTACTCGTCATGACTTGTAGACATGTGAAATTTCAAAAACGGCTTCCTAATATGCCCAACTTCATTTATTGTAACTTAATTCAATAGCTTCGTGATAAAAAGAGAGAAATATCCTCATTCCCTAATAATAATAATAATAAAGCTTTATTTAGAGTTCATCGATACTGTACATTAACACATCTTTACTTATATTAATTTTATTAGATTGGTATCACCTTTGAATTATCATTGTGTCCCATATCATTTATGTGATTAACTAAAATTTCTAATGCCTGACATTTCTAATCTGCTGGATTACGAGATAAAACACATAATTGAACACCCACATTGTTGAAATGGTTGAATTTGTTCTGGATCAAAAAAGTGACATTGTTTTCTACCAATTGACACTATTGACTTACTGAATATTTCTTGCAAGCAGTATGTGAGGTGTTATTACCTACACGTATTCGTATTTCTCAGCACCTCCCTTCAGCTAAATTCTCTCCATTACATACTTTAAGGAAACAAAAATTTTTTTACGTTTTTTAACTCACCTATTGTATATACTTATAATTATATATAATTGCCGATGTGTTTTTTTTTTGCTGAATAAATCAAAATCTAAAGTAATTATGATGCATGGCCTATGAGGCAGCCTAGAGCATTTGCCTTCTTGAAGGTGATCACTATGGATTCAAGAAATTCTTTCAACCATTCTCCTTTTTCATACGTGAATATGCAGAAATCTGTTAGTTCTTTTACACCTTTTTCACTGAGCTGTTGTAACATTTCTGCTGGGATCTTATCTACGCATTAACTCTAATCAGCTTTCATCATGTCTAATGCCCTTTCAACCTCTCCACATTACGCATGGACGAATGTTCTCCAGATCAACTACTTCCTTTTATTTGAGGTTTATTCCTTTGCTTACAGTTCCTCGATATATTCTTTCCAGCGCTCTTTCTCTAGCCTGTACGAAACTTTTATCGATGTATTGTGCCTTTGACAGCTACTCTAATATGTTCACCTGAATCAAATAAAATTTTTTATTTTGTCAACTAAATCACATGTTTATGGTACTTTATTGTATTCAATGTAATCATGATTTTGTGCTTGCAGTTCTTTCAAATTGTTCCTTGAGTTGGAGCCACAGTTACGCGACATTATTCACAAATTTTACGGGTCACAGTATGCATCCTGTTTACGACTACTGAATGAAATTAAGGTATATCGACTACACCTACAGTACCTACTTAATCAAAATGCACTTTTACACCACTTACAAATATATATCTTACATATCTTGATGGTTTTGCAATATTAGTATTACCCAAGTCTCAATTCATTGTGAACTTTTTTCTCAGAGGACAAGTTTTATTCGTAAACTTGGAAGGTGTCATTACTGTTTATCAATAAATATGTGTTATCACTCGTTGAAACAGTCCAAGAATTTTGCTCGGAAATATCAGTTGGTGCAGTTTTGGTGGTTGGCTTAACTTTTTAGCTCACCAGAGCTTATGCTCTGTGAGCTTTTCTTATCGGAGATAACTTCTGCTGATATTTTTTATTTAAAAAATTTTTTCTCAAGAACTGGTTGTTGAGGAGTTCCGCTATTTGGCAGATATTGTCCTTGGATTGGTTTCCTCTAGACTTGTTCATGGTATCATCATTGCACCTAGGGGAAGTGACTCATGCCGATGTTCGTATTTTTTTTTTCCTAACCGCTTATATCTGGGGTCTGCCATTTGGCAGATATTGTCCTTGGGGGGTTAGTATCTTTCAGATTAGTTCAGCATCTCATCATGGGAGCATAGGGAGGTAATTTCTATCGACTTTTTATTTGAAAATCTTTTGTCTCCATGTCTGCTTAGTGCGAAGGTCTGCCATTTTGCAGCTTTTGTCTGTGTAGGTCTTATTCAAATTTGTTTAGCACATCTCTATTACCTAGGTATTTTCCACAAATCTGTATTTTTTTGTATAAGTGTCATAATGGGTATTGTCAGGTCTCTTTGACCTCTCGTTTTTAATGTAAGGCAGTCTCCTCGTTGTCTTCTCTTTCTAATATCAAGATGGCCTCTTGTTTTGTCTTTTTTCAGGTGAGCATCTTCAGGCCTCTTGTCTATCATTATTATGATTATTATTATTGTCATCAATGGCGGCGTTATTAATATGTAATGTGGCTTCCGATTATGGAAACATAAGGCTTTGTATATGCATGATGGCCACAACATATATACATGGGAAAGAAAAGAAGCATGCAAAATAAAAGAAATATATAAGCACAAATATAGATAATAGATAAAATTGAACACTAAATGGTAATGAACATGCATAATCCAAGTTAAAATGCATATAGACGCGCACGCGCATACTTATCTCGCACACGTGTATGTCGTATTTCCGCGTATGTCGGTATGATCATTGAAGTCCCACATTAGTTCTATTAC
>WURV02038456.1:0-22467 GCA_011762755.2 Epimenia babai | reverse complement strand
TTTATTTACAATGAGATGACGACATAGCGGGGAGGTAAGCAACATAGAGAGCACATATAGAGCATCTGAAGCACAGCAAACGTAAGAGGGAAAGATCCCCAACAGAACCACACTGCAAGGGCTACCCAGACTCCATGGGCAATGGGGTTTACGGCGTTTCCAGCCCGAAAAACATCACAGTATACTGGTTAGAGCGGGATTGGAACCAGAGACCCCTGGGTTCAAAATCAAATGCTTTAACTACTACGCCAGCTGCCCCCTGCTACAAAAGGTAGTTAATACCGACAATAGTTCTCAATCAACTGCCATCCATCGCGTGACTGAATATGATACACGACGTATCGCACTCAAAGTTAAGTACTCCACGAGAATGGGTTGTGTCTCTTGGGACATTAACTAACACCACCTAATAATTAAGACATTAACACATTGCCGACATGTATCTGTGTTAATAAAAATATTAATGCATGATAAATGACATGTTCTCTATGCACAAAGTATCAATAGTTTACCTTTGTGCTTGTTACTGTGACGCCGGTATGACTCGGGCAATGGTCTTTACTTAACAGTCAGCCCATTATACAACTTATCTATACATACAAATATATACTACTGCCTTTTAACAACTATAATGAGAATGTTATCTCTGATCAGTCTCTTCAGTGATGTTCAACAGAGAGGACAAAAGGTTTTTTATCGATTAAGCATTGGATCTAAAGATTTAGGCATTCGTAGTAAACTGAAGTAGGGCCTACTTTTTGTGATGCGAAATCCAACGCGTGCCAGGGCAGCCTTGATGATGTTAGGTGTAATGGGGCTGAGACGCCACTTGAGCAGTTTACGGATCTCCCACGACAATCGTTCGACTGGTGAAACGCAAAAAATGCTCGATTAGTGAAACGCAACAAATGCTCAACTGGCAAAACGCAACAAATGCTCGACTAGTGAAACGCAACAAATGCTCGACTAGGTGAAACGCAACAAAGGCTCAACTGGTGAAATGCAACAAATGCTCAACTAGTGAAACACAACAAATGGTCGACTAGGTGAAATGCAACAAAGGCTCAACTAGTGAAATGCAACAAATGCTCGATTAGTGAAACGCTACAAATGTTCAACTGGCAAAACGCAACAAATGCTCAACTAGTGAAACACAACAAATGCTCAACTAGTGAAACACAACAAATGGTCGACTAGTGAAACGCAACAAATGCTCGACTAGTAAAACGCAACAAATGCTCGACTAGGTGAAACACAACAAATGCTCGACTAGGTGAAACACAACAAATGCTCGACTAGTGAAACGCAACAAATGCTCGACTAGGTGAAACACAGCAAATGCTCGACTAGGTGAAACACAACAAATGTTCGACTAGTGAAACGCAACAAATGCACGACTAGGTGAAACACAACAAATGCTCGACTAGTGAAACGCAACAAATGCTCGACTAGGTGAAACACAACAAATGCTCGACTAGGTGAAACGCAACAAATGCTCGACTAGGTGAAACACAACAAATGCTCGACTAGGTGAAATACAACAATACAACAAAGGCTCAACTAGTGAAATGCAACAAAGGCTCAACTAGTGAAATGCAACAAATGCTCAACTAGTGAAACACAACAAATGGTCGACTAGTGAAACACAACAAATGCTTGACTGGTGAAATGCAACAAATGCTCTCGACTAGTGAAATGCAACAAATGCTACACTAGTGAAACGCAACAAATGCTACACTAGTGAAACGCAACAAATGATCGACTGATAAAACAATGAGCACTCACCGGTTGAAATAACTGAAGAAATATCAAAAGCATTAAAATCACGAAACATGGCAAGCATTCAACCGATGAAACATGACATGCGTGATGCGTGTAGAACTAGTAAAGCACATAAAACACGTACACACATGAATATATATATATATACCGCCTGAATTAGACAAGGCGCATACCTCGTTCGCCTTCCTTCACAAAATGAATGGTCGGCGCGATGTTAGAGAAAAGACTGGGCGTGAGGGCCGGGTAGACAATCCTCTCCCCCGCAGATTGCGGGATCCTCGAGACGAGAGAGGTTGGAGGCAGAATCTCGGTTGTGCTCTCCTGGTCGACTATTGTACGGGGCGTCTTGTTAGAACAAATAGACGTCATGTCTGTGGAGTCTGACTCGCGGCCATCTGACGAGAAATTGAGTCTTACTATGTATCAGCGGCAACGTACAAGGTGGTAAAAGCATTACACTCGTAGCTGTGGGGTCGCGGATCCAAAACTGCCTATTGGTTGCCTTTTCTGTGATGACATTCAAATCATTCAAGTCATTTATTCCCTGACTGCTGGCGTAAACCCGTCTCCAAAATGTGTAGATGCCCGATATTGACATTCATGCCGTCCATCGCAGTGTCACAGGTATTGTATCTGCGCTGAATGGCTGCCATAACCATTCTTTGTCAACAGCATCAATGAGCTTTTCTTAGCTTATAGTTGGGGGTCTATAAATGTCACACTCTATCATTTGTACCTTTACATGACATAACAGTATTTCACAATAAATCATAAAAGAATAGGATCCATCTCAATCAATAGCAAGATCTATAAAGATGGCTGTTAGATGTAACATTTTATAGGCTAAAACTATTAATACAATTTTTTCTATATAGATATACTGCCATTTGATGAAGTCTATATAAAGGCTCGTAATAAAGCATTACCAAAATGTGTTACCTTTGTCAGGCTACTGGAAAGAAACAAATGTAACATATTCACTAACATTATGATTTGGCAAGAAAAAAAAGCCTATATCTCTCAATATCTATCAATATTAGATAACGATTATTAAAATGGTGTGTATCTTTTATGAATAATTAACATTAATGTCAATTAAAGGTATGGTATTACCGGACTCCACATCATCTTCAAGATCATCCAATGCTTCATCATCATCTTCCACCTCGTCCTCGTCATCGACCTGTTCACTGCATGCTTCTCCGTCACCAGGCAAGCGCTCTCTGCACCATTAAGTAACGAAGAACAATATTTTTATAGTGCAGACGATGTGGCAAATGATTTTTGTAGCCTGTGGTTGAAACATTCAATTCTTGAGACATTCAACCCAATCCACAAGCATCTCACTTCGTGTTTGCACGGTTTTTATCATGGATAGTAAGAACATAGTTTCTAAATTCTGGAAATATCGACAGACGTGCAGCCGACATCAATTTAACAGTTTTTGTTGTTGATATTGGGATTAAAGTTTGTAAATTCCGGAAATATCAACAAACATGTCTCCTGTGTCTTGTAGAAAATGCCAAGAAAGCTAACAGTAGTAATGAATACGTCTGCCACGGGTCACAAATTCCTGCAACATTCACCAGATTTGCCTCCTAATTTTGATAGAAAATATCGGCAAAGTTACCAGTTATGGATATTACTATTATGGCTAATGGTGGCTTGACCAGGGAATCGTTTGTAACTGACCGGTAGTTGACCGATTATTACTGAGACTTGGCTATATGATAAGTAACAATACCACAGTCAGAATCCCTGTCTGTGATGTGACAACCTGTCGACCATTACTACGAGATGGATAAAGGGGGCCGAAATTATAATTTCACGTTATGGGACCTAAACTGTTCAACACCCTCCCTGCCGATATTAAATCTATATCATCACTTTCCTTATTTAAAAGCAGGCTAAAAACATATTTGTTTAGCAACGCTTACTAGGTGACTTATCATGATTGATCTCAGGGGCTAATAAATTTTTAATATTGTATCTATCGGGTATTTTATTGCTACTGTGATTGTGAATTTTATTTTAATCTAACGTTAGCCATATAGACTATATTACAATTTTAGTGTGTATGCAAATATATATTCATGTTATACTCTACACAATTACCGTAAAGTGTCACTGAAAATGCTTATTAAGAGTGGCATTCTAAGTCAACGCGTTTATTATTATTATTGTTATTATCCAAGTAAGATTACTCAGTATAAGATTTAGCTACTAATTAATATCATAATCACATTACCTGCACTTACCTGGCTCCTCACGCATTTTGAGTAAAATTGTAGAATCGTAACAATCAATATACTGAGTATGATGAACAAAGATCTTTAAATAGCACTGTGAATTTACGATGTAGCGCAACTTTTATTAGCAATCATACATGAAATGTCTTGCTGAATCAACAGTGCAATAATTATAGCGTAGTTGCTAAATATTGCAAAAAAGTTGATTGAAAATTATTGAAAAAAAAACACCTAAGTACACATTGCTTGATTTAGTTATCATTTTATAATAATATAATAATAATATAGTTTAAAAGCACTAATATGTAAAAATATTAACAAAAATAAATATTTATGTAAAAATATCAACGAGGTTGTTATTAAATATTTTTGCCCAAAATCAGTCAGTTTTTAGTAAAATACCAGAATGAGATAAGTTCAGATCTTCAAAGGATGCTACGAAGAAAATTTCGGAGAAAAAAATGTTACAAATTTACATAATATTATTGGGCTTTTTATTGGGCATTTTTTAATGATAAATAAAGGAAAATAGACAATCGAAACAAACGATACCTACCGTTGAGTTCTTAATGGTGAGTTTTTCGGTGCACTAATGAGTAAATTAGCTATTTTTCCGTGTAACTGGTCATGTGATACGCCGTGACTACCCGACATCGCACGGAGTGAATCATGCCCTAGCGCTAGGTGCAATGGAGACAAGCTCGGTGTGTGTGATTGTCTACGCCGTACACCTGGTGCGTGAATTTCTAAAGGAAGGCTCGTGAGAAACGGTCGTATATCGCGACTCGTGAATGGCGTGTGATGGTGATCATCGTGAGAGACGACTGGTAGTCACGATCGACGTGACGTGGCGAGAGTGATTAATGGTGATATTAACGACACAGATCAACGTACGTATATGGAGAGAGAAGAACTGCAAAGGCCGTAAGATCGCGCATAAGTGCGTCGCCATTATATTAACCCTTAGCACGCTGTTGTCACAGGGTAGTAAATTCTAGCCTATTCGAACAAACATTTATTTTATTCAGTCATTTAGTTGATGCTTATATAATGAGACATAACTTTACGTATACATATGTGTTACCTCCTTATCTCAATGATCATATATATAGGTTGGCTTAAAAAAATTCAAAAAAGGACAGCGTACTTTTGTAATGAATTTATCGCATGCGCCCAAAAAACCCTAGCTAAACGACAGACAATCTTGTAACAGGACACTCGAGTTCTATCAACTGGTGACGTAGAAGATAGCCATAGCGACATAGTGGCCAGATGGAGATCTGCCAATTTATAATTGGGTTATCGGTTCCAATACAGCACAATCGACAGATATCTTGAGTATTTATTATTCAGTAATGTGGCAGATCTATAGTGAATAATGATAAGGAGTTACGGCGTATTCAGTCGACTGCACTAATGGGTGCGTCTGCCACGATAAACCATAATTATATGCTGAGTAATGACAGTAGGACCGCAAAGAACCCTTATGAGCAATTGACACTCTAATCGCATACTGTTAGAGAATAACCAGCAAATGCTCGGAAAGTGTCGACCGTGAAGAACTAGAAAAACGCTTGAAAGGTGTCGCTTATCACATACTGTTGGAGAATAACCAGAAAATCGCTTGGAAAGTATCGACGGTAAAGAACCCTGAGTAACAGTTTCGATCTTGCATTCACGCCACTGGTTCCAAATGTCGACAAATGGTCTACTTACATCGCACACTCCGCTAAGTCTACGATAGTTAATGGGTATTTACAATGGAAAATGGCGACATAGCTGAGAGGTAGGAAAAATAGAAACCATCCATAGAACATTTGAAGTACGGCCATGTGGGAGGAAAAAGGCCCTAAAAGAACCACACTGTAAGGGCCACCCTGACACCCATGGACACCGGGGTTTAAGTTGCTTTCCGCTCAAAAACAAAAAATGCCACAGGTAATAAACTAGCAAGAGCAGGAATTAAACGAGACTCCTCTGGATTCAAATGAAAAATGCTCTAACCACTACGCTAATGGCCCCCTTGCCCATTTGGATATTGAACACCTGAGAACACACTGGTATTTAGAGTCTGTATAACATGCCAGTGATATACATAGATAACTGCAACAAGTATGTTGGACTATAAATTGAATGGCTGGCTTGTTGCTGTGTTTGCTATATTGACGTAACATTAGTCGTGTGTAGACATTGTGGCTCACTTATGAACTGGAGAGAAATGCACACAAAACTCTAACCTCTGGTAGGACTCGAACACACAACTGCCAGTTAACTCGACGAACATTGCAGACCAACTGAGTAAGAGGGCAGACTCTCCTGTGCATTTGGAATAAACTACGGGAAACAGAAGAAAAAACAGTAAATCCCGCAACCTCCAAATAACCAACCCAGTGCTCTATCCACGAATTTTATGGATGTATTTGTCGCCCGTTTAAGTCACGCGTATCTAAAACGAACTCACCCCGAAGGACTCGCGACGTTAGTCCAGTCAGTCTCTTCTTCAGTTTCCGCCTCGGACGTCGCGTAACCGTTGCTCGTACCGAGCAACTCGGACGGCGTCTGCTTGTCACCACGCTGCCTCGTCGTAACTATCGCTTCGATGTCTTTCGACGCTTTACGATAAAACATAGATCGCGCGCGGACGTGCGAATCGCACGATACCTCGCTGTTCGTGTCGCTGTCGTATCTATCTCTTCGTGCAGAATCGCGTGGGGAATCGTCGGCATCCTTGACTGCGGGAGACAATCGCGACGACGGCGGCGTGCTAACTTCGTCGTATGGTTTCGACGGCGTGTAGTTTAGGTTACGTACCTTAGACGCGAGGTCTTTGGACAGGCTGTTTGGAGAATTGGCGTATTTTAAGGGTGTGGATAATCTCTCGGGTAATTTCGATATGCCAGTATCCTGCCCATCTCCAATTTCTGGGTCGATAGGTGCGTCACTGCTTGAGACTTTGGTTGTATCACTGAGAGTAGCCATTCCTGAGTTGTGCGCGTCGCGATTTGTTATTAAACTAGGCGAGAGTAATAGCTGAGGTTTGGTGCGAGAGATGAGGACAGGAAATGGTGGCTTCTTCTGAGATGAGATAGGCTCTGTATAGTTATGTAACAGCTGGTCATGAAGCTGCCTCTTTCGTAGAAGTTTCGTGGGATCCACATTCTCTCGATTATTCTCGAATGTTGCGTGTCCGTTTGATTCCGAAGGGTTGACGTTCAGAGACACGCTACCACGCGGAGCAACTAGCCGAGAAGTATCCACGCTGCAGTTTTTCAACTCGCTCTGAGGTCGTAGAAAGGAGTTCTTTTGTACGTGCGAGTATGCGGGCAATGGCGCGAACGACGTGGTTAAACCAGAAGGAGATGACGTGGTGATGCTTACACTCTTTTGCGCAGTTTTATCGAGAAGAAATAAATTGCTAGGAGGTCTGTTACTGCTCATCGGGTGCGAATAAGGATCCAGAGGTGAGGTACTGTTGCGGGTTTTCGTCGGCGTTAATGACAGGGAACTGGATGAAGGAGATCTGGGACGAAAGGTTGACACCGTTTTACCCGATGGAAGTACGTAACTTTGTCTCGCCGATGGATACTGTATGTGTTTAGGCGGTGGAGTGATATGACTGTACTTGACAGTTGTGGCGGACGGTGATGGTGACTCGGTAGCTGTTCCTGAACTTGATGTGGTGGGTGATAACGCGTCTTTGTGTTTCACTTTGAGCACAGGTTTCTGTGATTGACCACGCAGAGACAGTTGCTTCTTTCCACTCACTTCCTCGAGCCCAGATGAAGACCGATTTACACTGGGTTCATTTCCCTTTTTCATCTTGTACAGCCCTTTGTCAACTCATTCTGAGACATAACAGTAAAAAGATTTAAGCCTTCATAGCACAGCTAATACGATTTACATATTTCTGCCAAGTGTCCCAAAATTAAATACCGGTAGATTGAATCAATTCATTTTGAATCGCTTGACTCCAATGTAGCATTATGATTTCATGTGACATTGCTGATCAAGTTCAACGCTGTTGTTTATGTTGAAGTTAGAATGGATCATAGCTGCATACGTGTATAATTGTTAATAGATTAACGGTTAAAATAATGTATTGTATTAAAAAATGGTTTATGCAACGAACCTAGTTGCATACAGTATTATGAACATCTGTAACCACGAACTATTTTTAGTTACGACCGCAATCACAGAACACACAGGACTTTCGCTATCACCAAAGTTTCTAAATGGAGTAAACGCTGATGGCGGAAGTATCAACGTTTGTAAATGCTAGGGAACGACGTCACGTGACAACTTTTAGAGTCTGAGTCCGGTAGCATCCCGTTCGATAGGAACCACTAGAGATTCTATAAAACATTTTATTTTTAGAGGTTTAAAAAAGGTTTTAAAGGTTTTAAAGATTTTGTATGATCTCTAGGAGGCACTAGTGGCGGTTTTACACTATCATAAACTTGTACAATATACACATACTTAGGGTGAGGACTTTGAATTATGAGGAATTAAATAAGAGAAAATTTATTTATTTTTTATTTTATTCAACACAATATAATTTGACAATAACAGCACAATTCATAGAAAAAATCCTAATGTAATCACTGAGGTGACACCTTCTGAGACTAATTGAATTTATTCGTAAACAGCATATATGTAATATGCTTCTTCAGGCTTATCGAATGAAATTGATCAACATGTGGATGTGCAAGAAATTTATATTACATTTCCAGGCAAAACTGAGTCACACTGGATTGTTGAGATAACATGAAGAGATGAACCCTAAAGGGAAAACATAAAAAGTTATAATAGGATCACTAAATGCAACGTCTGGTTATAGTGTGATAAGTAGAGAAAACTTGAGTTTGGATTTGAAGATGTTGAGACTGGAGATGTTCTGAAACATTGAAGATGAGAGCGGAGTTGAAGGTAAAAGTGCGATCGCCGAAGTGTACACGCTTAGATCTTGGGACAACGAGATTAACTGTTTTTGACAGCTTTGTGTTTCTCTCGGACTGATGAATGACTGTGGGATCGCCGAGATACTATGGTGCAGTGAGATTAAGACATTTGTAGGTAAGAAAAAGTGTTTTAAACTGCATGCGCGGTTCCACAGGAAGCAAATAAAGGGTGATCAGGGTGAGAGTGATAGGTTAGAAGCGACGAGTATGAGTGAGAAGACGAGCTGCACTGTTTTGGAGCTTCTGGAGTCGTTGAATGTCACGGGCTCGAAAGTTAGTCAGAAGGGAATCGCAGTTGTCGATGAGGACAGATGCAAAAACGTGACGAGCGTTTGGCACAAGGTTGAGTTCAGATATTTTGAAATAGACGAGATATTTTTGAGACTGTGATAGCCAGATTTAATGACGTTGCTGATGTGAATTCTGAAGGTGAATTGAGAGTCGAATGTGGCACATAAGTTACGGGCAGTAGGGGTTATGGTATTATTATTATTGAAAGAAATTGAAATTATCGGTGGCGGTGCATGACGGATGGGCGAGGAGATAAGAGTTCAGTATTGTCCGAGTTAGGCTTTAGTTTATTGCTTAGCATCCACTGAGAAATGTCTTGAAGGCGGTCGGAAATTCGTGTGGGCTTGGTTGAAACTTCTGTTGGGTTATCAGGATTTACGGGTAACCAGAGTTGGCTGTCGTCGGCATAGAAGTTATAGTCGATACAGTTTCTTCGAATAATGTCACGGGGGTGTGTATAGGTCGAGAAAAACAGGGGTCCGAGTACGCTGCCTTAGGGAACTCCATATGGTAATGGATGCTGCTTAGACTTATGATTTAGGGTTTGAACGATAAAAGAGCAGTTGTGTAAGTATGAGTTGATCTATAAGGGAGCAGTCACCCTGATGTCAAATTTCGGATATATACATGAATATATATTTACAAATACGAATACATAGAGATTAACGTTTTTATGGTGATATTAGTCCATTTACAACACACCGTAATTTCAAAAAATTGATGTATGTAGAAAATGAATGTACTGATTCACGTTCTTAAATCTAATGTGAAAGAGCTGTAATCCCGTCTCTGTGTGGGTGGAATTAGTTTGTTTATGAAACTCCGCCCGGGGCATTGGAGATAGACCACATATTTTTTAAACTACATACGCTTAGGGATTTCGCTAACTACAGTTAACCATTCATAGTACCAAATATAACATTTCTTTAATTATCATGTCATATAGTTTCTCCCTTTACTCTTAACATTCACCAAATATAACAAATTACATTTATATACTTAACTCGCCATTCATGTAATATAATGAAACTAATTCTGTCTGTGCGTCACTGGGTTTGTTCTCCAACTCCTTCCGTGGTTTGGGAGATATACTAAGCTTAGCGTTCATCTAATATAATTATGTCTGCGCGTGTAAGATTTATCAAGCTCCTCCCCGGGTTTGGTGATATACTTAGCTTGTTGTTCATAGTCATAGACCATAAAACAAAAATTAATGAAATAATTTTGGGTAAGCACTTTCACGTTTCACTTGTAAAACTTTCCCACCAAAAATGATAGAAATGCGGTACATACGCGTCGAGTAACAGTCCAAGGCCTTTAACTGCATTCATTATATTATCAAGAAAAATAATATTTGAATTGGTATAACAAATCATGTTTTGATTTCATTTTTCGTTAAGACATATGAAAAGAACTATTCTCCACAAATAAATCAAGGAATTGACGCTAATCACCAGTGTCTTACAAAAAGGGCAGGTAATTTGCTGCGGTTCTCAATAATTTTTATATAATAGCGATTCATTTTATCATTGGATATTACTACCTGAAATGTTGATCAGTGATAGACAAAACGCCGCCTGCACAAGTGTGCTGTACAATTTTATTATCAGTATTATTACAAAAAACAATAAATGCTGGGTGTTTAAATAAGTGTATATTTATTTATAAAAGTTGCTTACATCAAACATGGCAAAGATTTGAACACGCACGATCTTGCACACACCTAACAAAACTCTATACTAAAAAATATCAATTCGCGCCATTAAAAATTATAAGCACAGGCTATTCAGCATATTTTATTATCTAGAAATATGTATACTGGTCCAAAAATATAGGCCCGACCATATCACGGTACAAACACGGTGTTTACTTTCAGAAATGGGCACTATGTAGGTATGGTCCCGCCCACTTCAGTCCGAAACAAAAATAGCTACAAGTCGAACTTCGATAAACGGAGGTACGAGCGGAGGCGAGTTTAACACCGAAGCTTGGAACGTTTTTAGGTCCGACTGTCTGACGCTGTTGCTGTCTGCATTTAAAGACAGATCACTTATGCCTAATAAATAAACGTAGCCCTCCTTGTAGTATGTTATACCAGAGCTATTATACTGTTTTATTTTAACGCTGAGGGAAATTCGCCCACATTATTGATAGTAGGGACATTATCCCACAAAACTCGATACTAGTCTCAAAACCACTCTTCGTCATCAACGAAAATTACAAAGGTCACGTTTAATTACAATATAATTACCATAGTAACGAGTAACGACGGATTAATTTTGAAGCTCTTAATCGCTCTGGTAATTAATAAGCAACGCGATTTGCTTAGAAGCTCAATAAGGGCTTTATGACGCCGTATATAAACAATACTGGGTGTCTGGCTACTAGAGGCTATTACAAAAAACTGAGAATGGTTCGTAAAAGGCTCGAATTCCACAGCCGCAGAGAAGAGGTGTGTGTTGGGGTGTCGTAGATGCAAAACGTTATATAATATACAGTCGAGTGGTGTGAACAATGAACACACAAAGTATTTGCACATCAATGACATCACGTGATTAATAAAAAGCAACGAATGCTCAGTATGTACTATGTAGTTCACGATAGATCTGGGCATAATTATCATATCACATCATTCATTAAAAACGGACAAATCAGCTATCGGAACAAAACAGCACAAAATTCATACATGGCATAAACTTGTAGTAACGGGAAATCGAGCACAAATGTGTAGTGACGTAACGGGAAATCGAGCACAAATGTGTGGTGACGTACCGGAAAATTAAGAATTAATTAAAAATCATTTTGCTGGTTGAATTTGGTATCATAGACTCTTGATGGTGCCTGTTGATGGTGCAGACATCGGGTATAGAAACTCGTAAGTGCAATAACCAACGATATTGATTTTTTCATCGCGTTTTCTTAATATTTAGACACGGTGAAGTTTCAGTCACTTCATCCCGATTCCGACTCGGCCCAAGTGTATTCGGGTGGATGTAGCTGTTGAGGTTAACAATTAACATGCAAAGTTCATGGAGCCTGTACAGTACTCAAATGTCTGAAGAGACAATTCATTCCTACATGAGGTATTTCATTCAGGATCCATTGAATGTTTGATGATGCTATTATCAAGATAAAATCAAAAACATTTGGAATTATGCCACACGTTAATGTATGTCGAAATACATCGAATATCAAAACAACATAATTCTATTCTAATTTGATTTGAAAAACACAAAAATCGATACGTAGTCTGTTATTACGTAGCTTAACGGTAAATAGGTTAAAAATTACACGGAGTAAAGTTGGAGCACTCGAGGTCAAGGTGACATGGCAGCATGACAAAAGCAGGAAAAAATACTGAACATGTTATATGTATAAGATATACATTGGTTAATTATATATTACATGAGAAATTACTGATAATAACAGTGGCTGGTTACTGCGTACACAGCCATACCCTTCACCGAACAAACTTCTGGTACTAAGATACTGGTAAATCATAATTTATAAACCGCCAACTCCACATCGGTTAACTGTCAGTATCGGATAGGTTAACCGTCAGTATCATATTGGGTAACTCTCAGTATCATATTGGGTAACCGTCAGTATACCAGTTAACCATCAGTATCATATTGGGTAACCGTCAGTATACCAGTTAACCATCAGTATCATATTGGGTAACCGTCAGTAGAATATCAGCGATATATACTTTAACCATCGTTAGAAGTTACGGGTTAACCACTGACGAACTTCCAGTTATTCATCAGTAGGATATTTAACCGTAGCATTACCATAAGTAAATAAATATCATCCGTATCAAATGGCATTGCCAGTGTAGAGTGATTTGGGTAATATAGACAAAGATAACTCTAAATAGCCATTTAAGTATGGTATGAAAAAATTTGGCTACCAGTTAATTATCTACCCAGGTAAATATAACCACTGAATCATTTTGGCATTAATTGGAACATCTTCTGCAATGAACCGAACACTTGAGGTTTGACTAGGATATTGGAAAAAGCCAAACTGTTAATACACATTAAAGGTCAATAAGTGCTCCTATCTTCTCATATAATCTTTACTGAACAGGAAAGGTCACTAAGTACATCTATGTTTTTATATAATCTTTACTGAACAGGAAAGGTCGCGAAGTACTATCTATGTTTTCTATATCTTTACTGAACACAAAAGGTCGCGAAGTACAATCTATGTTTTTATATAATCTTTACTGAACACGAAAGGTCGCGAAGTACTATCTATATTTTTTATTTCTTTACTGAACAGGAAAGGTCGCTAAGTACTATCTATGTTTTATATAATCTTTACTGAACACGAAAGGTCACTCAGTACATCTGTTATATAATCTTAACTGAGCACGAAAGGTCACGAAGTACTCTCTATGTTTTTTATATAATCTTTTAGAGTGAGTATTCATTTTGAATCGCATCTGACCTGTTCACCAAATACATTCGGTGACCCAACCAACCGTCCTATGTAATACCTCCTAAAAATAACACGTGTGTGTGTGTTAAGATCAGACGAGAGGAGACTGCAGCTAGTGGACCAAATGCAGTTAGTATCTTCAAAAGTCCGACTATATCATGGTTGAAGAAGCTTAGAAGTATAATGTAAAGAAGTATAACGTAAAGTATAATGTAAAGAAGTATAATTTAGAGAAGTATAATGTACAGAGGTGTAATGTAAAGAAGTACAGTGTAACCGTACTTGGGCTTTTTTCTGCCGATAACGAAATTGTCAGTCGAGAAGTCAGTGCAATTGCTTGCCGAAAGTATGAATAGGCCATAATTCTCAGATATGAACCTTGGGGTGGTCCACGAGACAGTTGCCACCTCTGTTTAAGATAGTTTATATAGTTTATGTGTATACGACGTTAACCCTTGTGACACCAGTGGCTTCCTATTAAATAAGTATAAAAATATTCAACAGGGTGGTCCACGAGACAGTTGTCATCTCTGTTTTAGATATTTTATATAGTTTATGCATACGACGTTAACCCTTGTGACACTGGTGACTTCCTATTAAATAAGTATAAAAATATTCGTCGGCGGCAACGGGTTAACCGCGTTATCATATTTCAACATTGACACAAAATTAACATTATGCCATAATCACTTTTAAACACGCGAAGGACTGGCCTGACAAGTACCCACGCAAAATACACGTTACACGCGATTATGTACAGCTCAGAGAGCACATATTTTAACGTATTAAACTATGCCCCTTACAGGCCTTTATAAACCTAGAAAAAACAATCATGATCGTATAGAAAGATCACACATAGCATGGAGCTATAAAAAATAATGATGGCAGTAAGATTTTATCCGTGTTTTATAACAAAACGTTTCAAACAATGCAAAGATCCTTCTACAGCGGGACCCAGTCCGACTTGCCACTGAGAGCTGGACACGTTTAATTTTTTAAGATGACAATGCATGTACGTAATATACATTATTGTGATACGGTATTCATTTATACCTCGGTATACCTTATGTATACCTCCGTGGGTAGAGCACCGGACCGGTTATCCGGGGGTTGCCAGTTCGTGTCCCCTCAGAGTTATAGGTTTTTTCTGTGCATTTCTTTCCAGATATTCCGAAAACCACATTTGCTACCCCCATTGACATCGCGGTATTTATGTATCAACCCTGCCTGTAAGATGCAGATATGCAGATACATGCATTTCTTGTGTTTCTGTTCAATGGTGAAATAGTTAATAGTTTCTAGAATCACTAAAGCCAATGTAACAGGTTCGATATCTATTTATAGTAACACATAACAGGTTTGATAACTCGATGTCGGCGTTTCATGACACGGGCCACACGCCAGTCGACGCGTGTTGAGTTGTTAGGGAAACAAGAAAATATTGCGATGATGTGGTTAACACCATTAAACTGTAACTCCACAACACCGGATCACTGAATAAATCAATTCAGGTTCGTGCTTGCCGCTACGGATGAAATCAGAACGTGCTCGAAGAGTGTAGACCCCTCCCACAAAAGGCAGCTCAATCAGCCGCATGTTGTGCTACTAATTCATCCAAAAAAGTCCTCGATTCAGATGGTTTCCCCAGCTGAATATCAACATTCGTTCGTCGGCCCATTGGCTAACTTTTTCAAAAATTTCATTGAAATCCATTAATAAATTCTTCCCGTAATTTGTTAACGAACTAGCAAATACAGACACAATCCCCGGCAAATAATAACAACGAGGCATACAATGGCTACAAACTGATATAAAAATCAGAGCCAATCAAAGTATATAAAAAAGCTAATTCAGTGTGCGCTGTAATATATATCAGCTATATTCTCGTAGCTGACATCTGGTAATTTAAAAGATTAACTAGATCTTCTGTGTTTTTTATAACCTCCAGTTAAACAATATAGCCACAGACAGTTCAACATTTACCCCAATTGCTTTCTAGGTTAAAACAAATTCGGAAAGCTAAACTGATTATAAACACGAATTTTTCCCGATAGCAACAAAAAATCTTAGTCTTCTGGAATCTGAAACAATTTCACAGACACACAATTTCCGCAATTGCTAACAATATATAGTTTAGCTACGTCCAAAAATAGGCTAATGAAAACTGATGAACTAAATTCACTCCGAGAAAATACGGCAACATAAATAGGTTACAGAACAGCGACGGTACCTCAATAGGTCTTTAGCACTTAATCAGAATATCGAGCTTACATCGATGAAGTGAATAAGTTAATACAAGTGCCGTATATAAGTGCCACACCTATGCCATTGCTCACCGTGGGCTAACTCTCCGATCAAAAACACCGTAAGCAAATATTTTTATTGAAATAATGTACGATTTATAAAAGTCACCGAACTCGAACAAAAGCAGAGCGCGCTTGGCTTGAAATTATGGCCAAAAATCTCAAACTCAAGGACTTGACCGTTGATCGAGTGATGAGAGCGCGTAAAAGAGAATATCTGGCATTAATGGACTACTGCGGGCGTTCAATATACTGGCGATAGAGTAACGGAAAGCTTTGAGTATTCACACGGAAAAACGATACAGAACAATGTTACTAGTCTACACAGCCTGGGTGAAATAATATCGGAATAGCGTTGCCGTGATCGTATCGCTACAAGGTACGCTCATTGTAGCGCATGACGGGGCTGTCTCCAGACTCGGGCGTGTGCCCCCCCCCCCATGCTAGTTAGTACCGCATGAGGTATTTCGTTGTCATGCAGTGGTTATCACACGACTCGTTCGTCGCGGTGGTTTTTATCAGAAGTTATCCGATCGTCCGCTGTTCGGTGCCTGAACCAAACCCTCGACTTTACGCCGCTGACTGCGACGGACCGCGTCGGCCCGCCGGTACGGCTCGTTCTTCAGGTCTGCAACACGAAACGCAACGATGGCAACATAAACGAGAGGGATACTTTCATGCGTTGCAACACGAAACGCAACGATGGTAACATAAACAAGAGGGATACTTTCATGCGTTGCAACACGAAACACAACGATGGCAACATGAACGAGAGGGATACTTTCATGCGCTGCAACACGAAACGCAACGACGGCAACATAAACGAGAGGGATACATGAAACGCAACGACGGCAACATAAACGAGTGGGATACTTTCATGCGCTGCAACATGAAACGCAACGATGGCAACATAAACAAGAGGGATACTTTCATGCGTTGCAACACGAAACACAACGATGGCAACATAAACGAGAGGGATACTTTCATGCGTTTCAACACGAAACACAATGATGGCAACATAAACGAGAGGGATACTTTCGTGCGCTACAACACGAAACGCAACGATGGCAACATAAATGAGAGGGATACTTTCGTGCGCTGCAACACGATATGCAACGATGGCAACATGAATGAGAAGGATACTTTCATGTGCTGCAACACGAAAGGCAGCGATGGCAACATAAATGAGAGGGATACTTTCATGCGCTGCAACACGATATGCAACGATGGCAACATGAATGAGAAGGATACTTTCATGCGCTGCAACACGAAAGGCAGCGATGGCAACATAAACGAGAGGGATACTTTCATGTGCATTGCGGTATACATCACGAAAACGCGACCGAAGACGGTATGATGTCCACGCAGGCATCTTCACCTGTGCTGCGGTACACCTCTGGCCATCCTCGCTTCTCTCCACAAATTCTAATGTCTCGATTTCCTCATTACTTATTGATCATATTAATAATTACATAATCCGCGACACCTCGATCTCCTGCCAACCCATTCACTACTTTGAATTTGACTAGTCCTCATGATGGCAGGAGACGGGGGGAGGGGCGGAAGGGTCTACTGTATGTGTATTTATACTAATGAAATATTTACCGTCATTTATACATGGCTGAAATTCAACTTGATGCTAACTCTTTAATGAACAACAAAAACGCGATATAGCTGTTAACAGGGACTTCTTCACTAGAATTTGGTTGTCACATTCCTGGGCCTTGTTATTCCAAATAGCAAAATTTTTACTATTTAGCAATGTCAAATATTTAAAAATTATAGCATTAGAAATCTATTAGCAAGGAATGCAGATTTGGGCATTGACATTGAGGGGCGCTGGGCTGCAGCCTCTAGGATAACGCAGCATTGCATGGTGATACACGATGACAAAACCAACTCACCGAGAAGGATGTCTTCAAGCGCGCCATGGTAAACCTCATCTTTATTCAACAACTTCTTATCTTTCACAATCTTGTTCCGCACCTTCAACTCATTCACCATAGCATCCTGACCAGTGGAAATATGCGACATTTTAAAAGCCATGACCAAATAAATATAAAATGGCTACTCCGTCTATTTCATCATCTTTATTACGTCTATCACTAAGTCATCAACCACACAGCTATGTATTAATTTACACATAACTCATGGGATAGTAGCAGTACGTAGCAGTGAAATATTTAACATGATGACGCAATTAAATTAGTTTTTATAATGAATTAATCCCCTTATTGCTTGATTACAAAACATTTTATTAACAATGCCGGAAGACTAGAGTTGGGCAGGTCTGCAGTATTTTTCCTCCATCCGTATTCTCGCATTTTTGTCCATTATACTGGAGGAACTTTCTGAACTTTCATACCTGTATGACCTTCTTGTCCGTCTTTTTCTTGGCTTTGGGAGCTTCATTTTCGGCACTGAACTGAAGTTTGGCGCGTAGTTCATTGTCTAGCGTCGCTTGCTACAACAGGACAGCAATACATATTTGTAGGTAGGTAATGACTAGATAAGTAATACAATCAAGTATGCAATACGTAATGTAATGGGGATGGGTAGTTAACGGTATTAGGCAGGTCACAGTTATGAGTAGGTAAGAGGAATGGAGAGGTAATAAGATTGGGTCTTTAGTGGGAGGAGGTGGGTGATCGGGTTAGGGGACAGGTAATGGGATTGGGTAGATAATGACATCGGTGGGGAGATTAGGTAGGTAATGGGACTCAGGAAAGAAAAGGCTAGGAAGGTAATGGGACTCGGGAAAGAAAAGGCTAGGCACGTAATGGGACTCAGGAAAGAAAAGGCTAGGCATGTAATGGGACTTGGGAAAGAATAGGCTAGGCAGGTAATGGGACTTGGGTAAGAAAAGGCTAGGCATGTAATGGGACTCGGGAAAAAAAAGGCTAGGCAGGAAATGGACTCGGGAAAGAAAAGGCTAGGCAGGTAATGGACTCGGAAAAGAAAAGGCTAGGTAGGTAATGGGACTCGGGAAAGAAAAGGCTAGGCAGGTGATGGGACTGTGCAGAACCACCTTAGTTAAAGCCACAAGGTCTACGCAGACAGTTAACCTTCATCTATACCAGCGACTGTTTGCAAATGCCTGCAGATAGCCGATATATGTTGTAAACTCCGGCATGTCTGGGAGGAATGGTAACAAGAGAGATAATGAAAAAGCGGAGAGGTAAGTACACTAGAGACCATCCAGAGAGGATACAAAGGAGAGACGCGTCGGAGAAAAGGAGCACAGGCATCACCACGGTGCAAGGGCTAACCAGCCCTGCATGGCAGATGGGCTTTGAGACGCTTTTGCTCCAACAACGCCAGGGGTATTATATCAGCTACAGCTGGAATCGAGTAAGTTTTCTGGATTCAAATCAAACGATCAAACCACCGGTCTAACTGTCCCTAACGTATTCGCTGAGTCCATCAGCTGTTGAATAGACAGCCTAGCAGACTCCTAACTAGCTTCTCAACCAACTCGGCTCCACATTAACGGATGACGTACTTAACCTAATCAACCTCGTCGTACCTTGTAACCGTTAACGAATCTGGCGAAATGGGCAAAAAACGTCGTGGCTTCGATCATCTTGGGATTTTCGCCAAAGTATTCGCACACTTTCTTGTAAGCATCCTGTACGCGATACACGATAAACGATGACCCAGAAATACGCACCAGGTATATGCAACAGGTATAAGTGTATAAATGTATCGGTCGGTTTATATACCGCAATTTAATTGGCTCATTGCTATTATCTTGGCTTCCCTAACTGTACAATTTAGTTGACATACAAACTTGCATTGTACGATATTTTACTGATGATTGTAAATATATATATATATATATTGGAAATATGTGGAATCTCATCAACAGATAAACTAATTGTGTTCCAGAGCCACTTGAGCTCATAAAAGTAACCACTAATGGTTATCAGCACAACTTTTTAATTTGTAAAAGGGACTAGTGAGTGTTATTAGTAAGTAACAACACTCATACAGAAACTCCTGAGGTTGTGTAGCGACTAAATTCACTCTCAAAGAGACCAATGAGAGTGAGTAGTAACTAAATTTATAACAAGAGGCCAAAGAGGCCTCGAGACACTCATCTAAAAAAAAGAAAAAAGAAAGAAAAAAAGAGATAAAAAGAGATAAAAAAGAGAAAAAAAGATGTAAAGATATAAACCAGAGGCCATTACGACACTGAAACAAGAAAATACAGATCTGTGCAAAAAACCTAGGCTGAAATCACATCTAATTGCCGAAACAGAGAAGCACTAAACAAATCTGAATATCTGACAAATGTCAGACCTTGGCAATAAGCTGACATGGAGATAAGGCTTTTCAAATTAAAAAGTTGATAGAAATTACACCCCTTTGCTCCCATGACGAGATGCTGAACAAATCTAAGACACTAACCCAAGGACAATATCCACCAAATGGCAGACTCCTGCGATAAACGGTTATTGAGACAATTTTTTAAGAAAAAATATGAACATCAGCATAAGTTACTTCCCTTAGGTGCAATAACGATACCATGAACAAATCTAGAAGAGACCAACCCATGTTTCAAGAAAATGTTAACATCGGATGGATGGATGGTTGGACGGACGGATGGACGACGACAGACAAACTCCGATCAGAAAAGCTCACCGAGCATAAGCTCAGGTTAGCTAAAAAGAGGCCACTGAGGGTAACAACCATATTCACAAATAGCGACCATAAAGGGTACGTCACAATTACATCGTAAGAGAAGAGGGTGAGTAAATACTAAATTCAGAAAAAAGATCCCAGGTAAGCAACTACTAAAGATTCGCAGGAAAACTTCTTAAGACACCACGCTGACCTGCGCGGTGTTGACGTCAGCCCGTAACTTGACGAATCTCTCGTGCGACCCCTTGAGGAAGTCGCGTAACAGCGTGGGAGGATCTCTTCGCGCTTCGCTCTCCTTCTTTGTCATGTCCATGCCCTTCTGCATCTCATGGAGGTCCGTGACGATATTCTCCATCGACACTAAATAAAGGTCAAGTACAACAATAGAAAGCGAAGCAGGGAGCCTCGCGGATGGAGTGTGGATTTGAGGGAGGGGTGACGCGGGTGACGCGGGTGACGCTGTTTTAAGTATATGATTGAGCCATAAACGCTCCGCTGTTTCCTGCCAATATCTTCATTAGCTGGCAGGAGTGTCGGTACACTCGATCGCTTATCCTGCCCCAAGCCCGTCGCGTATAACCTTATCTCTGATAGGTGGTGTCTGTGTACATTATACAGCGAAATGACGAGATATCGGAGTGCGGGGGTTGAGGAGCGGAATGACAAAACGACGCTATTGACACTACAAGCGTCAACAAAAACGCCGTAAAAACTGAACGTCCTTTATTCAAGAGCTGTAAAAACGTGGTCCGGACACTGAATTTAACGCATGGGTTCACATGTGGTCATTGACATGAAATATAATTGATTTAAAGTGCACTAATAGCATTGCTGTCTAACACACTTTACATCAATAAATACACTAATTAAAAACCACTTATTGACTAAGCATCGTGAGAAAATAACACACATATAAATTAACACTAAAACACCTCTAGGTGCACATGATGTGATAGACGGCGGCGTTTGTATCTCGAGTGTTCTCCCGCTACCCTCGGTAATGTGGACAATAGACATCATGTATTTAAACCATAATAACTGAATACTTGGTGGATATCTGGCAATAGTTCGTTGCATGTTTGTCAAGGGGCAACATTTTGCTGCGTATCAAAATGCGGGTGCACATAAAAACATTTCACCGATTCCGCACTAATTGAGCGCGCGAGTGTATATGCGTGTTCATAAAATGGATGGTTAATATTGCTTTATATTCATAGCATGAGTGTGGTGAAAAAATGAGTCCGTTATAAAAGTAAAAAAGTAAATTAGGCGTTTATATTCCGCACTTTAAAGCAGCTGATTGAATAAAGAGGACATTTGCATTAGGAGAGGCGTGCGATACCGACCGAGGGCAGCCTTGTCGATGAACCGTAGTTCAGAGTCGAAGCCGTGGAGATCGGGGAACTTGGAGCGCACGGTTTGCTCGAGGAAATGCATCAGCGTCACGGTCTTGTCGGCCGATTTGGTGTCTATCAGCTGTTCGACGCACAACAGGACGATGACACAACAAAAAGACATCACAGTAGCCATACACAACATGGACAATGACACAACAAAAACATCACAGTAGCCATACACAACATGGACGATGACACAACAAAAACATCACAGTAGCCATACACAACATGGACGATGACACAACAAAAACATCACAGTAGCCATACACAACATGGACGATGACACAACAAAAACATCACAGTAGCCATACACAACATGGACGATGACACAACAAAAACATCACAGTAGCCATACACAACATGGACGATGACACAACAAAAACATCACAGTAGCCATACA
>WURV02038345.1:0-22471 GCA_011762755.2 Epimenia babai | reverse complement strand
TTGACAACATTGGCTGTCCCTTCACAGTCTGACAATACTGGCTGTTCCATCATCACTTTGTTGACAACATTGGCTCTTCATTATGGTCTTGTTGACAACATTGGCTGTCCCTTCACAGTCTGACAATACTGGCTGTTCCATCATCACTTTGTTGACAACATTGGCTCTCCATTATGGTCTTGTTGACAACATTGGCTGTCCCTTCACAGTCTGAAAATACTGGCTGTTCCATCATCGCTTTGTTGACAACATTGGCTCTTCATTATGGTCTTGTTGACAACATTGGCTGTCCTATCATCGACATTGGCTGTCCTATCATCGTCTTTGCTACCCCATTGGCTGTACCCACACATTCTCGGTGACAACATCGGTCGTCCCTCACAGTGTTGAGGATGACATTGCCTGTCTCACACGGTTTTGGTCACAAGGTATGGTTTTTGTGCAACTGTGACACCAATGGCGGTGTCATCATGGCTATGGCAGCTCAGTTCAGTCCTCTTGCATTGCAATCTTTACCCTCCGCATAATAACAAGACAATTCCATTTTATCGTATCACCCAAATTATGTTACCAAAGAACAGCCTGTGTTTGAGATATTCAGAATTGCGGAAGGCTAAATAATTTGTGAAATTTATCATTGATCCTTTGCCTTATTGAAATTTACACAGTTATCCAAGTTTTGTCGGTTGAAGAATTCCACTTTACGGGAGATGTTAACGGTAATTGTAATTGAAGCTACGTAGTGGATGTAAATACTGACGAGCGATTACGGGTAACTGAATTTAGGTCATCATTATCCGATCTGAGGCGTGTGCGTTTGGTCATTGTCAGTGTTGTCATCATGTAATCATGTAGCATATCGCCTTAATTCCACTAATATTTGATACAATATCCGCAACGCACTTAGGAATAGAATATAGGAGGAACAGTAGAGATGGATATATTCACAATTTTGTTACAAACCGCTATTCATTCCCTATAGTTGTTTTAAGAATTGACCGCATGTGTGCTGAATGTGTCTATAGACTGTAGACTAGTATGATCAAGAAACAGTAGTGGTCTCGAAGTTTGAGACGGGGCAGAGTCGTGGCAAGTTTCTAACTGAACTAATATGGATTCGTCTTAGATGTAATCATGTTGCAATACATTACACCAGTAACGGCTGGGAATGCCATTTTGCTTTTGAGTTTGGAGTCATTTGTGGCGTCTTTCATTGATGCTATGTTTTGTGTATGATCAAGGTGCTCTTCGTGCTTGTGTCTTTGTATCGTGGTTAGTGTTTTATTTTTATGCCACAGGCTATCAGTCAGAATTCTTGGTCCTTTGGCTCGTTCCCTAAATGTTTGTATTCCAAACTAGTCACAATGACAATACCGTCAGATGTCTGTCGCTGTTAGTGTCTCCCATCTTCACCCTCTCCAACAGTCACAACTGAAGACAGTGATAGCTTCACATTTCCACGGACTTACCTTGGGTCTTTTATGTTCGTTGAACCAGATTAGGTATGTGCTTTACAAGCGCTCACACCAATTGTGGTTTGTGCGGACTCACACGTATTAAGCAGCAAACTAACTTGACATTGTACACAGTATTATATAAATATATACATATTAATAATAAAGTTTATTTAGAGTGCCGAATTATCCCCTGGTCAATAATGACAAGATGGTGTCGACGACACTTTACAATGTTACGACCCAAAAAACAAAAACTATATATATATAGCTAATCATGCCAAAGTCAACCATGTGCTTGCCATCAATAGTCATCTAAAATTGCATTAGTCTGTATAATAATAATAATAAATAGGTTACATAGTATTCGTCATCATCGCTCTTCTCATTTCAAGGGACCAACTTTGTATTTCCGGTGAGAAACGATTCTATTTTATTTCGTGTATATATATTATGTAGTCTAGTCAATCATACAAAGTCAAGAGAGAATCACATTAAAACATCAATAATTAATAGTCTGGTTTTTAATATTGTATGGAAAATCGTTCCATTTTTATTTGAGGTGTGTGTGTGCATACTGTGTAGTGCTGAGCACGTGATCTTTGGTACCAATAGAGAATTTGGTTCAACCCGACCATTTTATCCACCTACTTACAATGATGTTATAACTGATCTCATTTAGAAGATCGTAATATTCTGAATAGTGCAGGAAATTGCGTTCCGTTAGTTTTCTAAGATTGCAATATTAGTTGCAGTTATTCCTGGAAGATTGCAATATTAATTTCGTCCTTGTTACTTTAGAAAGGTGGCAATATTAGATCCCTGTCGTTTTCAAGATTGTGGTGTCAGGTGTCGTTTCTCCTGGAAGATTGCAATATTAGGTCCTGGGTCCTTTGAAACATCGCAATCTCCTGGAAGATTACAATATTAGGTCCTGGGTCTTTTGAAACATCGCAATCTCCTGGAAGATTACAATATTAGGTCCTGGGTCTTTTGAAACATTGCAATATTCTGGAAGATTACAATATTAGGTCCTGGGTCTTTTGAAACATTGCAATCTCCTGGAAGATTGCAATATTAGGTCCTGGTACTTTTGAAACCTTGCAATTGTAGGTCCCATTACTTTTGCAAGATTGCAAGATTACATCACGTCCATTGTTGCAGATGTATTTATAATGCCTCTGTGAGCTAACTAGTTATCTGGGATACAATTTTATGTTTTAGTAGATTAATAGAGTGGATAAACACTTAAAAATGTCTCAAGCACACAATGTTGGTGGCCAGTATGGTGAGGATGTAAAAACCTCGCACATCGTGCCCTGAATTACCAGCAACCAGTCCAGATCAATATAGTGATTAGATATGTAGAAAGACTTAAAGGTATTTAAAGATTAATTTTTGTTTTTTTAATATTTAATATATTTAAAGAATTGTGCGATGAACCCAATTAGGCGCAAATAGTAGTTTGTACCTACTTGACAGGGAAGGGATGGCGCAGGTAATGAAATTTTACAGTTGTTGAAGCTGGGGATAATCTGAGATCAGATAACGATCGGTGACAGAAATAGACGGTATTATTGCCCATGGAATTGAATAAGTACTCTTGTAGAAAACATAATACATGACACATTCATGCCATAATTCTCGTGTACATTTAGTACATTCCATTCCTTCACCCATAGAAGTTGACATTTTAGCCAAGGACCTAGTTTCCCATTCCGGAAGATTCTGGACTAATCTTTCTACAGACATGTACCTCTAATGCCATACCTCCTCCATGATGCGATATTCTAGCATGACTTATTTTCGTCCCATTTACCGTTTTACCTTTGAATTTATGCGAAACCATCCAAAACAGAGAGAAATAATTATAGAATGAATGTTGGCGATGAGAACGAAACGACATTTTTTTGAGACATTCCTCACACAATTCAGTGAAACCCCTGTAATATGCCACTATATACTTACATCAACAGAAGCCAAATACGTATTTAGTTTTTTTGGTACAAATAAATATTGTGTGCGTGTGTGCGTGTGTGTTTATGTGTGTGTTAGTATGTATGGGTGCGCGCATGCGTGTCTAAGTGCATGCACACTGAGTATCCACAGCATAGGGTCCCTTTATGTTAGTTGTTTCAAGTTGTATTCCTTCTGTAAATAAAATCACGTATACAATGACTGTTGTATCCATAAGTTGCATTAAATGTCGGTTGATGATGTAGATTGACTGATGTTGAGATGGGATATTTAGTTATCGCGTGGAAATATTGCGTGGGCCACTTAACAAGACAGTTAGTCAGCATAGTCAGGGAACTACCCAGAAATTGCAGACCAATGTGCGTTTTAGAAACTTGTGATTTTACGCTGTAATTAGTAATAGTTCTAGGGTGAAATATACCACTACTTCATAGGTTATAAACTGAGATTTTATAGTGGTGTGATATGTAAGCCATTCATGATTCTGTGCAACTGCCTCATGAATATAGGGATTTTCTAACAGCAATACTGAAATTTTTTAGGACTTATAAGAAACTGTCATACGAATTTTGATGCTTATCATGAACACATTTCGAGGTTTTAATTATAGATAAAGTACATATGCTCCCTACTGTTAGCACAGCTTGTAATGTATGCATTATATCAGATTGTTGTGAAATTGAAATCCGCTCTAAAAAGATCCTTTTAACATCATTTCAGTGAATAGCCTTTTGGGTATTTCCCAGACCTCTTAAATATTGCAGGTCTGTCTGAATTGATGTCTTCATCTGACCATTTCTGGTTGTAAAAAAAACCCACTCGATGCTTGTAATTTACGAGAAATATTTAACTGTGTCCTCTGTCCAACGGTTATACCGATCTAATGTCCTTGTTTTTATTCGATGCATAGCATTTTATTTTGTGCTATCTATTGTCAGGTATGTATTCTCCTATAGGCTCATACAGGATGCAGCCTAGGGCCCCTCAAGCCTGGGTTCCTTTAGAAAAGATTCAAAATATAATTTTTTTTGAAAAACGAAATTTACCATTGCTGAATGCTTGTATTTACTTGACTGATTTCACGGTGATAAGACAGCCTGCTCTAGTTTATATAACAATCAGCATCAAGATTACTTTAAGCTACGTAAATGTCACTAAAATATATCGCAAGTGAAAATAAACAAACGTCAGTACGGGCGAGTAAGGAGGGTGGCGAGGATCCGTTTGAGTGGCCCACAATTTCGTTAGCCCAAGCACCCCCAAAGGTCTTTATCTAGCCTTTTCCTGTACTTGTATATCGACTGAATGGTGACTGAATTTTGGATAGACTAAGCTAAACACTTTTGTCGTCGTGTCTTCGTCTAGTTCCATAGTTATTTAACGCTATAATGCACGTTCAAGTTACTCTGTATAAAAATTTTAATCGTAATGTATCATTCGTTACTTAAACAGTATTTTTCTTACGAAAGGTTGTGGTAAAGAAATTGATTATTTTTGTAATGTACCTTTGCAGTTAGTTGTACCATGATTGGCCTATTTCGATATTAGTCCCGCCCAGCTACTTATGATTTGTTGCCTTTTTGGCCGCCTTTTTATGAATACTGTTACGCATTAGCCAATTTTGGGTTAATAATATATAAAAATACCAAAAACCCTTCTGTCAAAATACATACTGCATATATTGCTAAATGGGATTGCATTGAAAGGAAAAAAAGGTAATTTGGTCATCCATGAATAATTGTTTTAATATCTCAAGTCGATAAATTTCATGATTTTAATGTGTTTTATGTATGGCGTCGGGCTATTGACTGTAATAATATAGCATAAAATGTCCCAATTTATATGTGATAGTGTAATAATGTATATGTATATAGTAAAAACTTACACTTTACACATCGACTGGTGGGTCTTTATGCTGGCTGTTGTCGAAAAACAAAAACACTTTATAATTTACAGGGTTTTCCAACACATCCGACAAATTAACACACCGACGATGTTTTTAACATAATTGTGGTTATACATATATCTCATTTGGAATGAAAAATTTATAAGAATATGCTACACAATCTATATTAATTTCTACCAACGGCAAATTATTAACTGTTCCATTTTTTGCAGCAGTGTATGACATCCCTCCCCAGAAGTGTACGTACTTATCATGAACGAGCATAGATATATGAATAGAGAAACATACGATTGTATATAACGCATAATAAATATCTAATGTTATATTAAATATGTTTAAGTACATATATTCAGTCTTGAATCTTGCCAAAATTTGTAGTCGATTGCGCGAATTTTACTAAAAAATTATTTACAAATCGCGGCGTCGGACACAGTATTACGTCTAGTCTGATCTTGCTTCGTGTGACATGTTTGACTGATACCCGACTGATTCTCCGGCCAAAACTTACCCCCACGGTATTACGTGTCAATATTACGTTATAAGAATCGTCTAGAAAACGTGCAGTTAATCGTAGTATTCTAGTTTATTGTTTGTGTTTACATATTTTATCGAATCTTACTGTCTGTCTCGATTCTGTTTAAGCAACATAAGCGTTTTGTACATAACCCATTAATCACTGTTGATAATTGTGAGGCGTTTATTTTACCATAAATACACGTTAATATATTAAGATATTTTTAATATGAAAATCAGTTTCTCTTGAATTGTGTTTTTGATCATTTTTGTATATACCCTAGAACAGTTCCTCGACCATTATAACCGTTAGGCTAGATTGATTGACAGACTCGATCGTCAATTGATCGCTACGGTGGAACAAATTAAAATCTACAACTTACATGAAAATTCTTTTAAAGCATGCCAAATAGAACAGGTATAATTGGTAGTATTAGACAGTCTCAGTTGGATGTGTCAAATGGAAGATCTTAACGTTTATTTTGTTTCGCACAAACTTGCCAGAGACCTGCTAGATGCGGCGAATTAATTATTTTGTTCACGGCTTCGTTCCTTAACTTAAGCCTTGGTTTACACTAACTGCATCCTAGTCACTTGTTTGTTGTAAACTGTCGGAATTCTGTTGCTATGAGAATTAATATACGTACATATATGGTCCCAAATACCCGTTGTTGTTTCTTTATAATTTCAACCCACTGTGTGTTCAGCCCTACCCTTCCCCCTTTTCACGCAGAATAGCTCAGTGCATGCGACAGCCCACACTAGCCTCACACCAATGACCAGATCCATGCGAGTCAGGGGTGAAATGGTATGCCAAAAATACAACACCGTCGTCTACCTATCGAGATACCTGCCTACCTGAGCTAATTTTTAAAAGCTCGATAAAACCACTACGATTAACATCAACAACTTGTGAAATTTATAAATTACGCCTTATTATATAGGCAGTTTGGTAGCCTTTTGGAATTGTAGTTCAGGTTCACCAATTTGCCGATCACTGACTCCGATATTTGTGACTAGCAGATTATCTATTTGCATTACACTTACGTGCATTTATGGGTATTATGATTCAGAATATAACTTGGGTAGATTTATGACATGAAAACGATTCAGAATATACTTGGGTGAATTCCTGAGGTAGGAAAATGATTCAGAATATACTTGGGTGGATTCGTAAGGTAGGAAAATAATTCAGAATATACTTGGGTGGATTCGTAAGGTAGGAAAATAATTCAGAATATACTTGGGTGGATTCGTGAGGTAAGAAAATGATTCAGAATATACTTGGGTGGATTCGTAAGGTAGGAAAATAATTCAGAATATACTTGGGTAGATTTATGAGATGAAAACTACTCAGAATATACTTGGGTAGATTCCTGAGGTAGGAAAATGATTCAGAATATACTTGGGTAGATTCGTGAGGTAGGAAAATGATTCAGAATATAATTGGGTAGATTCCTGAGGTAGGAAAATGATTCAGAATATACTTGGGTGGATTCGTGAGGTAGGAAAATGATTCCGAATATAATTGGGTGGATTCCTGAGGTAGGAAAATGATTCAGAATATACTTGGGTGGATTCGTAAGGTAGGAAAATGATTCAGAATATACTTGGGTAGATTCCTGTGGTAAGTAAGAAAATGATTGAGAATATACTTGACATTAAAAATGCGATATATGGGTTGATAAAAACTTGAATATTTACAGTGATAATAGCATGTACGGGAGTGTCGCTAAACAAAACAGGACCAGTCCTCTGGTAAAACAGAACAATTTATTTAAAAACAAGTGATTTCACCAAAAAGATAATTATCCGTGTTATCACATAAATGGTGTGGTAAAATACTGCTAGTCTATTGGGTAATGATCCGGTAATACTTGGAGACTTCCCAGAGTTGAGCTGAAATTAAGAAATACTCAATATAAACAACGGCACAACAAACGCAAGAGCTCAAAAACTAGTAGTCCACTTTGTCCGGACAGAATGCATTTGGCACTTTTCTAAATGCGCTCCTAACAATGACATCGTATGAGACGAGGGTCTTGTGTGAAGGAGAATAAATAAAATTTCCATTGATTATACAATTGACACCTGATGAAGTATATCTGTATGAGAAAGCCTGTAAGCAACCTTAATCAAGCAGTCACTACCTGTACTTTCTGTTTATATTTCTCATAATAATTTACGATATGGGTAACATGACTACACGCACGACTATGTAAGACTTTTTGCGAACTAACTCTGATCTAGGTCACCTTCCATTGGTGCTATACCCTATTTGCAATAAGCTACACCACGCAAATGCATAGATTATGGTAAGAAACATTATAATAATGCACAAGGTACATATAAACATATTATAGACTGTAGTAATAAAGAATATTAACACAGCTGCCGTCTACAAGTATACTTCGTCACATTATGTAATGTACATTTGACTCCCTGGTCTTTCTTAATGTCTTAGTCTATAATACATTACCACTATCTGTATTATACAAAATAGCCCAAGCAGCAACCTTTATCTATATATAAAATATATACACATAAAAAATCCATGGTACTCTCCCCATAGTCAAATCATCGTGACTATAGTTTATATTAGTACCTTTTTCATATACAGTAATTATACATTGAAAATTCGGCCTATCATTTGACGGTATAGGTCGACCTTTGACCCAGTAAAGATGGTAGATATAAGGGCTTGATGTCACATTAATATGTTATGAGGTTGTGAGTGGAACTTTGAACGAAATCCGCGGTTGTCCCTCCATGTCTTAGTGTCTGTGAGATTTTTATATTTAAAAACTCCAGTAGTGCTCTACATGGAATCGTGACACAAGCTGCACCCGAAAGCCACTTGCACAGATTGCCAAATGACGGTTAACAACAAATCATCGGGGCGATAAAAGGCACGTCAGTTCCGCATCCCCGTCGGAGCAAGTTTTCCGCTTGATAATACACAGGGCTGTATCTGAAATGTGGACATGTCAATAATATAATGTGGGCAACGGAAGATTTAGAAATTCAAGATTGTTCATTCGAAATAAAGGCCTCAGTAGTTAGCACCATAATAGAAACCCATTTCCCAAATCAGTAGATTCTTGGGTTCAACTCCAATTCCACTCCATGACGTTGCAGAATAAATCAATTTCCACATGTATATCTATGGATTGTTGAGACTATAAAGTGTTGGTATATTTAAGACTATAGATTAAAAGGGACATCTTTTAGTTTTATTGATCCCAAGCTTTCGCATAAACACCTGAATAAAAAGCACCCCTGCTTAATTACCTGATGACCAAACTTTTGCATAAACAAGAGGAATAAATAATGATGCCTAAAGCCTAATATTTATGTGAAAGATTGTGATCGATAAAACTAGTATTTACATAAAAAGGGGTTGACATTTCTTACATCACTATTAATTACACCAGGGGTATGCAGCCCCAGTCTGAGGGCCAAATGCTGCCCGTGCTGCAAATCTCATAGGCCCGCCATATAATTAAACTACGATAATGTTTTAGTCAATATACCTCATATTATACCACAGACCATCTGAATCTAAAAATTTTCTGGGGGTGGACCCCCTACCCATCGAACTCCCCCCCCCATAACCTCTACCCCAAAAGATTGCCTACCCCTGAATTACACCAATTCTATCCCTCATATGCCGGCTTGTGTGAGGAAATTGAACATTGTCGTGATAGACTTTGCTATAATATACCTATGCAGATTTCATACATTCTCGTTAGGCTCAAAAGTGAACATGATCTACCTGTACAGACTGTGTTTCAGGATAGCCACAGAAGTTTATGGAATCGGGTACATCAGGTAGACCGCAAATCATCGACGCTTTTAGGTCAATTGTTTTTATTATTTGATTATTTAACCATAGTGTGTTTCGTTTGCATGAAATGCCATTTACCTCGCTATTTTTACCTACTGACCTATTTATTCGATAATTCCTTCGCCGAAAACCTAGTTAAAAAACCGGCGCAATGAACTAGCGCAATCCAGGTGAAGATTAGTTATGGTTATCGATAGCGTATATATATATTGGTGTCGTGGCGGTACTTCGGCGGGCGGATCGCACTAGTTCATTGCGCCTGAGAACCTATTTATTTCCAATCCATTACCTCTGCCAAGGTTATTTGTGCCAGCATTAGTCAGTGAGATAGAAACTGTTAGCATAAAGTTACTTTACAATCTACTTTTCCGGGAAACGCAAATGATACAGGGTACAAATGATTAGATGTTGTGAGCCTTCGTTTGCATCTGCATCCAGGATTAGTAACGCAACACAGGAAGGCGTAAGTAGCCTTGGTGGAGGCCAGTACTCTCAGAGTCCTTTAAAGGTTTTTTTTAGAATATTTCATTTAAAATTAGGTTCAATATTTTTTGGTTTCATTGGAAACAGAAAATTTAATGGATATAGCAATTTAACAATGAAGGATAGCCTTAATTCACTCTCTTCACAAAGAATGTGATATACTGATGATTGTGACATTTTCTTGACTTCTCAATAACTGATACGAAAACTATAATTTGTTACTTTAACAAGAAACAGAAATCACTTGATAGAAAATAACTGTATTTATGCAAAAATTTGGGTATTCGCGTCGGTAACAAGTGAAAAAGGATAAATTAGCATATCATAATTGACAAGGAATAGGAATATGAATTTATGGAATATATTGACGGTATAAAGTGGGACAGTGGTGTTAGTCTATGTGAATAAATGAAATTAATAGCACTTTTCAAGACTAACAAACATATATTTAAACACAAACTTTCGCAGGCACCGAGCATGCTTCTTTGAGTAAATGAGTGATAAAATGTAAAATACACATTTACATAAATCACAAGTGTAAACGATATTCCTGGGAACAGGATACTTCAGCTGTTAGAGCACTGGCCATTACACCGGGAGGTGGAAGGTTCGAATCCCAGGCAATACCCATTATTTTTCTGTTTGGTTAGGTACTTTAACCTGCTTGTCGTCGCCGACTTAGCCAGAAATAAGTCCCAATGGAATATAGTTGTGGCAACATGCTTTAACCCTTACCACACTGACAATGGTACATCGCGTTAATAAAGCAAGACAATTCTGTGACAACAGTGCGCTAAGGGTTAATCTAGTGTCTGTTGTAAGGATGCCTTCACCAATGACGCGTAAATCACCATTGATGGACTGTACAAGCGGCTTATACGTGCCGTATACAAATGACACACTGTACTTAATACAGATACATAGGCGGGTTAACCCTTACCACACTCACATCTGCATGTCTCATTACTATAGCAATATAATTCTGCAACAACAGTGTGCTAAGGGTTAAGGTTTACCGATAAACTTTAGATACAGTGATACAGATGATAAAGTGAAGTTAGTGGAGTATAAATAACAGGGAGGACAATAATAGTATGCGTGAGTGTAGTGTGATATATAATCATTTTGTTTAGATCATAATATGTGTTAGGGAATGGCGAGTTGCAAACAAAATAATAAGGATTAAACGATAGCTTAGGAATACCATCATTTAACAATAGTTTAATTTTGATAATGTGAGGAAAATCTCAAATCTCTTTATCAGGGAAATATATTTGATGAAAGTCTTCGAACTTTCAAGAACACTTGACATCGTAATAGGGGTTTATAAAAAGAAAAATGTTGGCTCTACCCTCGATATTTCCATATCAACTTATTACCCCTAGTTGTAAGTGTCTGTAATAAATTGAAATGAAATGTTATTGATTTATAGTGCCCTTTTAACACATGGTTATCAAAGACACTTTGATGTGAATTCACATATTCCTTGTGCAGTACAGTAAAAGTGAGACTGATAGTTACCTTCTACGAGGGAATGGCTGAAAAGTTCATAGGCTCACCAAGACCGACCCATGCCAGACAGATGCAACTTTTCATATAGCAAGGCGAGTCATTGTTGTGACTAAGTGCACAGTTGTTTCCAGTGTACTCACACTTATTAATCATTTATGCAGTCTTACCTCGTACATACTGCGGCTTCGAATCAAAATGGACAGAATTTGGCACCGTTGTGTTATCAAGTATCTGGCTCTGCAAGGCTTAGCCCTTAAGGACATCCATGCTGATATGGTGAATACATTAGGGGACAATGTCCCTACATTATCCACATTTGGTTGGCAAACGATATCAAAACAATTATGTCATAAGTGCCGTCGAGCAGTTTTTCAGTGATCAAGATGTAGGCTTCTATACTACGGTATCCAAGCACTGTAACATTTTTTGACTAATTGTGTAGAGCGTAAGGGGAACTATGCTGAAAAATAACCACAAAACAATCTCATTCGGGGAATGGCATCAAGGTCGGCCTATGAACTTTTCAATTCACCTTTTAGATATTCGTTGCTAGAAAACACTTAGATCTTCTTCAGAATGGTGATAAAAAGTTGCTCATAAAAAAATCGAATTTGAGCTGCCAATCTCGATAACAATTAATACAGTCTGGATGTACCTCGACATAACATTAAAGTTAAACGGTCGTAATTTGGCTGAGATCCACAAGTTCCCCCGTATCTAAACTAAGATTAGAAATAAGAATCATTATTATTATAAATAATAATCTAGGATTAGATTAGCTATTTAAAAGAGGGCAACGGGCTCTTGTACATAGTAGAATATAGCCTTTATTGCACCCTCTATAAATAATAATAATAATAATAATAATAATAATAATAATAATAATAAGATAAAGAATTTGTTGGCTTAGCGAAAGAAAAACGTAGAAAAAACATTTTCTTCTTTGGAAGAGACCGAAACCACAACCTCAAACTTACTAATCCGTTGCTCTACCAACTATTTCTACCATATTGTGTGTGTATTTCTCTATTGTTCATGAACTACTATGATGAGAAACGGGGGAAGACTGCCTTCGTACGAGAGACATGGGTTCATGTCCCATCAGAGGTATAGGGGTTTTCTGCACATTTCTCTCTCGTACGACAAAGTTATTGGAGGATTTCTAATTTCTAATGCAGCATTTTACATTAGCAAATCACATCAGTGTTATGTCGATCTAACAAATGGCATCATGAATATTAAACTCAACATCAACTGTATTTATTGAATAAGAATACTCATAATCATCAAAATCTTTTTCATTATGTCTCCGAAATGTTTTCGCAAGAGCGATTCACCAACTCTCAATAAGGGTGTCCGTTTAAGCACTCCTGTGGTAAATCAAACACTTTTGTGAAGGTGCATGCTAAGGGTGAAACTAACTAATATAGGGTTTTTAATACATTCTGTAAATCTGAAAATAAAAGATGAAAGCCGCAAATATACGGCCTTAACATAATAAAATTAATGTTAATTCATCATTCATTTGTGTTCAGTTCATCTATTCATCCTGTATTCTTACTTCGATTTCATTCAGGGTACATCATTTTCTAAGCTCAATTTCTGTGGGTACACTAAAAAGAAGTTCAGATCTGCGAATGTAAAAATTATTTTGTGAAAATTGTTTCATTTCTGCATCTTTAATTATTTTTCCATTAAAGCATTGAGTGTGGACATTTATAGCAATAATCCTTTCTGGTCTTTGTCTTGCTGTATGAAAATACCTATAAAAAAGCAATACACGATATAACAGTATTACTGTATTAGCAGCTATAACAGTATTACTATGATTACTATGACAACAGCACCTCTAACAATGTTACTACGATATTCGCAGACATTACAGTATTACTATGACATTAGCAGCTATTACAGTGTTAAAATATTTGCAGACATTACAGCATAAATATGATATTAGCAGCTATGAGTGTTACTATGATTACTATGACAAGAGCAGCTATAAGTGTTACTACAATATTCACAGACATTACAGTATTACTATATTAGCAGCTAAAACAGTGTTACTATGATGACTGTGACTAGAGCAGCTATAAGTGTTGCTATATTAGCATTAATACAGTATTATTAAGGTATTAGTTGATTTAATAGGATTACTATGACATTACAAGCGATGATACCAGTGCGACTGACTATAAATTCGTTAAAATGAAAACACTAAGCATCTATATCGAAATGGTAATCTAATTAGGAGTCAGACCGTCACTTTCTAAGAAATCAAAAGTACATTAGGCGCACTTTTCGCAAAACAGCGTGAATTCAAATGAGATTAATGTGATTTTTAGATGGAGTTGTATATACTGAGATATATATATATATATATATGAGACCCATCATGTCAAAATCAGTCTGAAGTCTCAATTTGTCAATTAAGTGATTTATACATGTCTGGAGAGAAGGAGAGCAGCTTTCCATTGCTACTAAAATCATGATAATCCACAAAGAGGTAACAATAATATCGGCAAATACATACGTCATAGTGTAGAAACTTAATATTGAGAAAACGGCGACCAAACATTGTCACACAGTTTAAACCGGTAATAATACGATATTTTAAGCATATTTCACACAGAAAAATATATTTTTATGAATGTTTTATGACTGAAGTACCCTAAAATGGAAAAAACCAAAATTCCATATTTTTCATGTTGTAATGTATTATTAGCATTTCACTGACTTGGAGATTTCCCGACTTCCGACTGATTTTGACATGGTGGGTCTCATATTCTTCCACACACGTCTGTCATACATCATATATAGTGACGTTAACCTAATACCTAATCAGTCCGTTCCATTCGCTGGAGCTCTCCAACATTTATACAGGACGAGGCGGCACAGTGCTGAAGCTAAGGCGCCGAAACCAGCAGTGAGGCATTCACTCGTCTAGAAAGGCACGAAAACAATACGTATCCGTAAAATACACGAACGGTTATATTTATATAAATAAATAAATATAAATGTTGATACTTATATACTCAGTATTAATAATTAAAACGTTTTGTTAAAGCGTTTTTTTTTCGGCAGATCGCTATTCCATACCCAGATAATTAGTTAGATTCGACCTTCTGGTGGCGCATCTGATCTCTGAAGAGCTTTTTAGATCCACCATTGTAGGATATCAGCGTATACTACGTAGTGCTTTTCTGAAAATGACATAATGAACCTATTTTAATGTGACGTGTTCCTCAAGTTTTGGCCCTCATCAAGCCAATCTCAAAATGACACCTCTCGCTAAACTCGTTAAAACATTTTCAAGTCACTGCGATGTGACAAAAAAGGCGGAAATTCCCCATTCATAATTGTTGCGAGTTTATTCCTTACTAATACTGGTAATTATATTTGTGCAATATTTGATGTCTATATATATATAGGTATATATACACATATATATACAGTATTCTTTATGTATCTCTAGGTTGTTAGAGTTCTCTTCCACACATCATCTCATATATACCTTGGCATGTAAATACCATTTCTACTGTCACAAACCAATATTCATTATATAATGATATCATTGTTTTAATGTCAAATCCTTTTATCATTGAATCATTCTCGCTTTAACTATGTTTAACGGTATATCTCACAGTTTACAATCACGAAGGTATCTTTTTGTGACTTTTGTACCAATCTCCGGTATTATTTTGTACCTGTTTGTACCAATCTCTTCAAATCTTATTAACAATGATTAAAGGTGTCTTTAGGGGTATGAACGTATTAGACACGACTAAATAAAACCAATTTCAATATTGACTATGAGCCACGTCAATCATTGTGAGGCGTGTCTTACAAACGACCAATGACAAACCTCGACCAGTGAGCAAGTGGGCGGTCCTTAATATATTGCGTTTATTTTATAAAGGAGCACGGCCCTTATTATTTTTTATCTTGGATTCTTGGATCTAATTGTCATCTTTGGACGCGTGGAATGACTAAAACGCCTATCGTCAAAATCGTCCAACTTTCATCTTCACGGTACTTTGTGGAACTAAATACAGACGTTATCCCATCAATAGTAGAGTCGATCCATGTTAAATTTATTGATTAATTCACACAGATAGAGCATGTCACTATGAAAATGTGCTGTACTTCACGTCGGGAAGGTGTCAAGTAGGCGTGGTAACTCGGACTCCAACAGCCAATAAAACATTGGGCTCATAATCGAGGCTTATTTACTCGAGTGTCATAGTAGCGCAACCCATATAGTAGCTGGCGTTAGTCTATACAAATAGTTAAATGGACAAGTGCTAACATCCATTGAAACATACAAAAATTTATTGCAACACGAGTTTACGCACATACAAGGAATGTTTCATCAACTGAATGAGTGAGAATAAGTAAGACACACATTTATATACAGCGTAAAGATACCACCAATCATAAATGCATGGGTGAATTTTTTCCCTTTTTCACCCGTTCAAGCATTCCTTACACATGCGAAAGTGTTTCAATAAATTTTTCTTTGTCTCAAGGTGTTACCATTAGTTCTTGAATTTATTAAGAATTATATCGATATTTTCTCTTTTGTTTCATTAAAAAAGAATTGTCAAATACCTTATACATATCCACATCACATTACATAAAATATTTATAATTTGTAAAGCTAATTTTATTGTTATAATTTTCCTTTCGCGGATAATAAATTTTATTTTCTATGTACTGAATTGATGTATTATATTACAGTATATTTCGTGCTCTTGCATATGCCATCATTATATGTGTATAGAATGCAATTTTGTCTTTTGTCCCCCATTGATCTGTTTGTATTAATATTATATCACCGATATTTGATAAAGTTTTGAGCATGGCCGTGTCTTCAATACAGTAGCGTGGATGCTGTCGATTTATAATGCCTTCACGCTATCAATACGATTGTGGAATGCAACTTTCTGATCAAAATCACGACATTCCCTCCCGATATTGGTTCAGTATTACGAGGTTTTTAGTTTGACTGAAAAATCGAGAATTTTCGATACACCAAACTTGTCACAAGGAAGCATTGTGATTTCTTAGGTAGCCTGTCATTGGCCAAGGCTTTCGACAGCGAGTAAGCTTTTAAATAGGTCACCACTTCCTTTATCTCTCCGTGTCTTTGGATTCTCTAAAAGGGTGCTATGTGATAATTATGATTGCTTCACATTGTGATAATTATATTTGCATCACATTGTGATAATTATATTTGCATCACATTGTGATAATTATATTTGGTTCACATTGTGATAATTGATTGGTTCACATTGTGATAATTATGATTGGTTCACATTGTGATAATCATGATTGCTTCACATTGTGATAATTATGATCGCTTCACATTGTGATAATTATGATTGCTTCACATCGTGATAATTATGATCGCTTCACATTGTGATAATTATGATTGCTTCACATCGTGATAATTTAGAAATTATTTAACCATTTGATATCGCATGGCACGATGTGAACGGATCGTTGGGCTACGTTTCAACTAATCTTATTGGGCGACATTCAACAAATTCGATAGTGTGAAGGCACTATAAGAACAGTACATCCACCCTAAATACGTTTTACGCGATACTCTGTCCGCTTTAGCCAGAATAAGATGAAACAACAGATGATCAGAGTTTTACTGTTCACTATCACTATTTTAATGCTCGACAAAATAAAGTAAAACACGTCACGATTATTGACTACACAATTCAGGACAATCTCAAGACAAAATTCACCCAATATACACTACACAATGGACATTAATTTATCACTCCCATGAAATGAAATTAAATTAAAAATTTATTTGTTTAAAGTGTACTTATTAGGAGAGTTGTCAATTACACTTTACATGAAACAATAGCATAATGTTCTACGACTATAATGTAATTACCTAAATTATATAAAATTAACACCTAACAGTTTACAGGTAATACATATCAATGTTAGATACAATTATGTACATTTACAGTGAGCATGAAATACATAACAATGTATAATCCAAACATAAGTTAGCTATAATCCAATATTTCATTATTGATATCCACACATAAAAAAGCTACAACCCAATATTTCATCACTGATATCCAAACATAAATAATCTATAATCCAATATTTCATCACTGATATCCAAACAAATAATCTATAATCCAATATTTCATCACTGATATCCAAACATCAAAAAGCTACAATCCAATATTTCATCACTGATATCCAAACATAAATAATTTATAATCCACTATTTCATCACTGATATCCAAACATAAATAATCTATAATCCAATATTTCATCACTGATATCCAAACAGCAAAAAGCTACAATCCAATATTCCATCACTGATATCCAAACACAAATAAGCTATAATCCAATATTTCATCACTGATATCCAAACATGAATAAGCTATAATCCAATATCTTATCACTGATATTCAAACACGAATAAGCTATAATCCAATATCTTATCACTGACCAAACACAAATAAGCTATAATCCAATATTTCATCACTGATATCCAAACACAAATAAGCTATAATCCAATATTTCATCACTGATATCCAAACACAAGTAAGCTATAATCCAATATTTCATCACTGATATCCAAACATAAATCCTCTATAGTGCCATTATGTTAACATGTGATATTCCAAACATCAACACTTTATAATCCAATCTTCTATGATCTGATATTTTAACGTCAACACCCTACATTCCAATATCTTCTCATATGACATCCAAACATCAAGACTATAATCCAAAGAGATTAATTTTTGATGAAGAAAGGTTACTTATTATGTAGTTTTGTACCAGAATTTTTTTAGTATACATTGACGTTTACAGAAAATTACTGTTCGCAATTTTATTAACTTGGCATTGATGATAATTTTAAATTATACAATATACCCAAAAATTCCCGCAACTACTAAATATTCATCCACTAGTACATGGATGCATACGCAGTCATACACAAATGTATAATACGTATTATTAAGAGAGCTCAAATGTTTGCGTCTTTCATTTAATCCATAGTAGAAAATCTGCCACAAAATTGAAGGTTGCCCATTTACATCCAGGGGGGTAGTGTTTCGAAGTTACTATTATGTATTACATTATTACCAGATAGCTTAAGTAAAAGTATATAAATAATAGCAATAAATTGTTCTTGTAACGAGGGGAGATTACTCTGGATGATGCGAAATGGACTTTTTATGGAATGGAATTATACGAAAAGCAATGAAATCTATAAATTATCAGTGTCGAACATGCCTTGCATCAGCAATAACTGGGTATAGCCTATGCCTGTCATGAAATCATTGTCATATATTATTAAGTTATTAACAACATATCCTTATTAATGTAATTATATATTGACATTTTGTGGGATTTGTCTTAAAAGATATGGCATAAACAAGATTGGGCTGTTATACATAATGGTAATGTCGCCTTACTAATTTATACGGTTATCAGTATAAATACTAGCTCCATAATATGCATCTTTACACAAATAAAGCATATATCTATAATCTGAAACAAATAAAGCATCTATAATCTGAAAGAAAAAATATATTTGTTCAATTTTTAGGAGTAATCGGTGTTTGAATATTGCGTACATAAGGTAATAGCTGTTTCCATCAGGCAGGCACATGGACAATGAGGAGCTTGCTGACACCAGTTACAGCACGAGCGGCTATCAAGTAAGACATACATGAAGGTCTCCAAGAGAAATATGGAAAATCCCCAAATTTTCTACGGAAAAATACCACCAGGTTCACTTTGTAACCCAAAATATTCCATGAGATACACAGGAATTTTATCTATTTCTAGATAATTACACGGCAAATTTACTACAAATATTAGCCATTTGAATAAGGGATGTATAATAAATAGCGTTGCACAAAAGTGACAACATAAAGAAGTAGACTAGGGATACAAAATATATATGTAAAATAGGCCTAACAAATGTAGATATTAGTAAACACGTATTTGAGAAGATAGAAAATGGTTAACAATTTTACAATATCACACAACAGATCAGTGATGTATTTGAATAAATGTCACTTTGGCCCATCAGAGGTTTTTTCCGTGCATTTCTCTCCAGCTATTCAGAGAGCCACATTGGCTAGCCCCATTATCCTTACGTTAATATAGCAAACGTAGGCGTGTACCCAAAAATGATGTAAAATACTTATATGCAGAGGTGCAGGCTTGCACCTGCAACGTCGTCGGTAGTGCACGAGACCGGTTACCCAGAGGGTTGCAGGTTCGTGTCCCATCAGAGTAACAGATTTTTCCTGTCCATTGCTCTCCAAATTTTTTTAGAAATGAACCACATCAACGATTTTCAATTTACCTCTCAAATTAAACATCAGCCTTTATACAGTGCGATATAATACAATGAAAGTACATTATGCACAATAAATATAGCTTTAATTGGATATAATGCGCAAAATACATGTTTTAAAATTCACAAAAACATAATAACTAAATCAGATAAACAAATGCACGTAATGTATAATGTAAGTAGACAGTCGTATGACCAGATCAATCATTGTCAAAATTATTCACAAAAATATAACTAAATCAGATAAACAAATGCTCGTAATGTATATCATAAATTGAGAGTCATATGACCAGATCAATCATTGTCAAAATTATTCACAAAAACATAACTAAATCAGATAAACAAATGCTCGTAATGTATATCATAAATTGAGAGTCATATGACCAGATCAATCATTGTCCAAATTGAATAATTTTAACAAACAAAACAACAATGATATTATCTCATTTGGCTATAAAAGTTGGTTCGTAAAACGTAACAAAGGTAAATTAAACGACAAACCGCACAAACGGCAAACCGCACACTGTCCCCGATTCGTATCCCGCCACACCTACGGTTACCCACGTTAACGATTGCCTTATGGAACACCTGGCAGGACACTTAACGACACGCAGGTAACATTCCCGAAGCGCTATCCACGACTGAGTTGCGAGACACGACCTCCCAATTTTGACACAAACTGCCCTCATTCGGCGGTGTTTCGTGTTGGAAATCTGCGAACAGGATCAGCACGAGTCAAAATTAGCCTTTCTGATACTCCGGGTAAAGCACTGATAGATAGATACACAGGACAACAATTTAAACACCACCGTAACTTTTAGAGTCCAGATACAATACGACATACAGTAAACCCCTGATTAATCGCCCCACATTCTCCTGCCAACCCCGCATCTGGCTACAAAAAAGAGTCCCAAGTTTCTCCTTACCTATTCATGTTATCATCTATCACCCCCTCAATCTCTTGCCACACCTTGATCTCCCACACCTTGATCTCCCGCCACCCCGCTTACCACCGTGAATTTCACTCGTCTCAATGATGGCGGGAGAATGGGGGTCTACTGTATTTAAAAAATAATGGAATTTATGGGTCAATCAATTGTTGGTTAAATTGTTTAGTCTATTCGCCTCATAAAAAAAACGTACATAACCTATTTCGATCCTCGAACCCTCGACTTTTCGGTGGCAGATCAAGTACCTAACGACTCCTGCGTCTCCACGATTCAATCAGACGACTGGTTTTAAACGAACCTTCGCTGCGGTTGTCACGGCTGCCGTCATCATCCTGCAGACATCCGCTCACTGAGGCGCAGCTCGCGTTCGTGGAGAGGTTGACCGGGGATTGAGTATCGACGCTGTGGGAGCCGCTACGGTGGGACGACGCAAGACTGGGCAGGCGGATATCCGGCCGGCGCGTGGCCATGCCAGCTGGGTGGGCCTAACGACATCATTTGAGGGATCACGTTTGGGACAACATCTCATCGTATCTACGAATTCATTTAATCAAATCAATGAAAGGTCTAGGTGAATGATTTATTCTCTTAACAGAACCGATGGTCATCCATGAACCATCCATGGTTTAACTGTACCTTTTCATTGAGAGCGTATAGCTTGTTGGTGATGTCGCGACCAATCAGCAGCCCCATTATCACACCCAGATATGGTTCTTTCATGAGCACAGCGTCGAGACCTTGCTTACACCACTGGATGTATCGCACACAGTCAACAGCCACAATCGTCACCTACAAATCCGTGGTTACAATTATCACCTACAAGTCCATGGTAACGATTATCACCTACAAGTCCATGGTAACGATTATCACCTAAGAGTCCATGGTAACAATTATCACCTACAAGTCCATGGTAACGATTATCACCTACAAGTCCATGGTAACAATTATCACCTACAAGTCCATGGTAACAATTATCACCTACAAGTACATGGTAACAATTATCACCTACAAGTCCATGGTAACAATTATCACCTACGAGTCCATGGTAAAAATTAACACCCCAAACACATCTATGGTTAGCTACACAAAGACTAAGATAACAACCATCACCTTAAACAAGTCCATGATTACAATCATCACCTTTAACAAGTCTATGATTACAATCATCACCTTTAACAAGTCCTAGATTACAATCATCACCTTTAATGAGTCCATGATTACAATCATCACCTTTAACAAGTCCATGATTACAATTATCACCTTTAACAAGTCCTAGATTACAATCATCACCTCTAACAAGTCCATGATTACAATCATCACCTTTAACAAGTCCATAATTACAATCATCACCTCTAACAAGTCCATGATTACAATCATCACCTTTAACAAGTCCATAATTACAATCATCACCTCTAACAAGTCCATGATTACAATCATCACCTTTAACAAGTCCATAATTACAATCATCACCTC
>WURV02038234.1:0-22476 GCA_011762755.2 Epimenia babai | reverse complement strand
TCATGGGAATCTCCTTTGCTTACACTTTGGATTTTCCCTGAATGGCATCAATTATTCAAACCCATAGATAGGGTAATTAAGCGACTCTAGATGCAGATTGATGTAAATATAGCAGATTGTGCAAGGATTCAATCGATATATGTATTCATCTTGATTCTATCAAGGCATATAATCCTGTATGAAGGGAAATAATTACTATTGTTATCACTGGAGCTAGCATCGGTATTGGTAAAGCAATAGCTATGTATTTCGCTGAAAAAGGTTGGCAGGTTGCTGCCACTATGCGGAAGCCCGAAAACGAAACAGAGTTAACTGATCTGGAGAATGTAAAAGTATATCAACTAGATGTCACAGATCACTTTCGATGGGCGGAAGATTGACTTCCCCATTTCTCAGTATATACCACAATACGAAATGGGCTGTTGAGGGCTTCACGGAATCGTTGTCTTATGAACTGAGCGAATTGGATATTGATGTGAAGCTCGTTGAACCCGGTGTTGTGCTCACCGATTTTTATGGATGTTCAATGGATATGGCTGCGAATGAGAACCTGACGGCATATGACGCTTCTATCTCGAAATATCTAGCTGCTTCACAGAATACTGATACAAGCAAGCAACCGGTGGTAAGAAACAATTGCGTTATCTGATCGGTGCTGATGCTGAACAGTTGATGGGATTACGCAACACTCAGGGTGATGATGGCTACGTTGCAACGGTCAAACAGGTGTTTCTTTCATAAGCAAGCAAGTTCATAGCTTAAATAAGGAGGTATATGAAATAAATTTACCATAATCAGGAGCATCAAGAAAGCAAGCACATGATCTGGAGCGAATTGTTGTGAATATAATTCCTCATTACCTCAACACAACTTTAGGGACTGCAAATAGGCAGTCGAAATGCGAAATTCTACTATGAAGAAACCTAATCAGGAACATATTTCCAAAACAGACAATCAAAAGTTCATGCTATGACGACCAATAACACAAATTAGTACATCAAACCTGAGGATCAAAGTCCTCAACGATCACTTGCAAAAATCATTACACTAGTTCTGATAGGAGCCTTTGTTGTTGCTTCTCTAGGCGTTGGATTTATATCTGGGAGTTCTACAGTTTATGCTCAAGACGATGGGGAAATCAGCTATGATCCAAATGATTACAATGAAAGTGATCTAATCATTCAGGACGATTCTCGGGTCATCAATACGTACGCGTTTGGAATAGAAATTGCAGACGTAACAGAGGTGGAAGTTCCAGCAACAGGTATACGTATAGATACACAGTTTGAGGGCATTGTTACCGGACAAATTGAGGGAACAATCACCGGCTTCGACTATTCTACATTTATGCCGGATGGAACATCAAACCTAGATGTTCGAGCAATCATTGAGACAAATGATGGATATACCATTGCCGTTCATCGATTGGGAATCTTGTATCCTCCGAATGAAGATTTCGTAGCAACATTAGAGGAAACTCTTACACTGTCAACTATGGCTGAACCTTATTTGTGGGTCAACGACTTATCTTTAGTTGGAATTGGGTGGTTCGACTTCGCAACTAATGAGCTTCACTTGGACATATATGAAACAGTTCTAGTGCAAGACTAAAGCACGGTATTAGGTGATGTGTAGTTCGAGAACCAGTGCTGTTCAGTGAAATTTCTTTCTCGTTTGGACTCGCATTCGCTGGTGAGAATTCCAACATTGCGAGTCCAGCATTGGAACGACTTACGGTTTCAACCGAACAAAATCTACAGATGTGTTAGTATTTTTGATGCGGTTGTCACTCTAGATATATAACGGGCAATAAGGCTAACGTCAGCATCACAATCTTGAGCATCTATCAGATGCAACTTATGAGACTGTAACAAAGCAGTCTGAATGCAAAATTCAATATGTAAATAAGCAACTTTCCGTTAGGAGACTCAAAATGACGAACACAAATCCAGAATCAAATATCGAAAATACTGACAGCCAAAGTATACCTTCAGACTTAACACGTCGCCGCTTTCTAATTGGTGCTGCTGCCACAACAGCTGCTTTAGGGACAGGACTTGTATCAGGAGCTTCAACGACTTATGCACAAGAGGAAGAAGCTCCTCAAAGTCAAGAGTTTGAAGGAAAGACAGCATTCATTACTGGTGGTGCACGCGGAATTGGTCTGGCTGTTGCTGAAATACTTGCTCAGTCTGGTTCCAACATTGTCTTGTATGACATCGCCAGCCAACCTGAAAATGTACCCTATCCATTGGCAACAGAGCAAGATCTTGCAAATGCCAAAGCTACAATTGAAGGATATGGGGTGCAGTGTCTTGCGGTCAAGGGTGATGTGCGCGACGGTGACCTGCTCAAAGAGATTGCTAATCAAACGGTTAGTGATTTTGGTAGCCTAGATTTCATGTTTGCTAATGCTGGGATTACACAAGTTGGCACACTAGATAGCTTTAGTTCAGATGAGCTGGATCTGGTCATGGACATCAATCTTGGCGGTGTCATGAAAACCATACAGGCAGCCATCCCGATCATGCGTGAGCAGAACAGTGGGCGAATCATCCTAACTGCATCCATTACAGGACGTATGGGTTCACCCTTTTTCCCAGTCTATTCTGCGACAAAATGGGGGGTCATAGGGCTAGCGAAGAGCACCGCACTCCAGATGGGATCCCATAACGTAACCTGCAACGCGATTGCCCCATCATTTGTTCGGACGGGGTTACTGGACAACGATTACATCATCAACGCCATGTCACCAAATAACCCGACATGGGACGCTCTCAGTGACTCTGTACGAGAGGCACTTCATGCGATGCCCGTTGGCGGTTTTGATGCCGTTCATGTGGCTAATACAGTCCGGTTCCTTTGTAGCGATGCTGCCTCCTTAATTTCTGGCGATGTATTCGATATTTCCGCTGGAGCTAATGCGAATTTTACGGCTTAAGCTCGTCCTTTTCAGTAGCATATGAACGTTGCCAATCATGTGCTACTGATGGTGTATTACTTTAGAGCAGCTAGCAGATCATGGTGAAACACTTCTTTTCACATAATGATGTTATTGCAGTTTAGCGATTAATGTCAAAGATAGACTGTAATTTTTGTTCGTTATCCTGAAAAACTGGCTCTTCCGCACTTTATGTAGAATGGGAATGTCAATATTTGTGTGTAAATGATTTTAAGTCATAGTGGAAATCGCTCCTCAAAGCGAATAGCAAGTCGGTTCAAAATAGTGGTACAATCCTGAACTGGAGTAGTCCATTTAGACGTGACTCGTCGATTAGTGAGAAATAATAATTTGCGAGCCGCTTCAACCGTGGGGAAAGCTGCCTTAGTTTTAGTCACTTTACGAATCTGTCGGTTGTAATTCTCAATGGCATTGGTAGTGTAGATCAATCGTCGGACATCTCTTGGATAATCAAACATGGTAGTTAAATCAGTCCAATTGTTTTCCTAAGACCGAATCGCAACGGAGTATCGTTCTCCCCATAGATCACTGAGCTCAAGTAAAGCGGTTTCACCCAGTTCGCGAGTGGGAGCGCGATAAACTGCTTTGAGATCTCGAGCAAAGGCACGGCGGTCTTTGTAAGCAACAAAGCGCATCGAATTACGGATCTGGTGCACAAAACAGCGTTGAACAGCCGTTTTTGGGAAGATACTTTCAATGGCTGGCATCTACGAATCCTGTTAAGCCATCAACACAAGCGATATAGATATCTTCAACCCCTCGAGTCTTGTAAATAGCTCAGAACCGTTTAACCAGAAATTCGAGCATTGGCATATTGTGAGGATTGGATACTGTTGGCGAATTAAGCAGATGGTTTTAGTCGGGCAAAATGAGACATTCGTGTTGGTGCTAGAGGTGTGTCTGTGAGCCATCGATCAACACGTATCAAATTAATAGCAGCTCCAGTCAAGAGTTGCTGCAGATGTGTTTTAGCCTGCCCTCGATAGCGACTTTGCCGTGCTCCACAGAGGCGAACAGCTTGTGAAATACTGCCTTCGATTCCTGCTCTGTTCTGGTAGAGTGTTTGCCATTGTGTAGTTTGTTGATCCGCTCGATTCTTTTGCAAGGCATCATAAGCAGGTTTTGGTGGAAAGGTCACAAACCGTCGTGGCCGTTTAGATTTAGTGCAATCCTGCTGAACAGGACAATCTCCACACTGCTTACGAGAAAACCGAGCCTGAATACGATGATTATCAAAACCATCCTTATACTCATGCCATGATTGAGTTATGTTGCCCTGCGGGCAGGTTACACGGTGTGCTTCCCAATCAATCTGAAATTGTGAAACATCATATCCCTGCCCTGCTCGAGCCTGCCAACTGACATCAGGACTTGCTGGACCAACTAACTCAATGCCGAATTGCTGTTGGCTATCGACCAATAATTCAGCATCAACGTAACCCCCATCTACCCAATGCTGTTGTGGTAAAAGCCCTTTGGTTTGCAAGGCGTGATGAATGGTTTCTGTATCCTCAAAATCGGATCTTGATGCTGGCGTTGTGAGCACATGAGTAATGATTCGAGGCAAATCATCATCACAGGTCTCGGTTAAGTGAACACGATAACCAATCCAAGCTTTATCTCTCTTTCGAGCATGGTGCGCCTCAAGGTCGTAGGGAGAAGCAATATTTTGCTGGGCGGGTGGTTTATTCTTGATACGTCGTAATTCCAAATGCCCATCTTGCCACACATATTGATAGAGCCAAGTTTGTCGTAAGATCTCAACTGCGGGGATATTGGCAAGCCAGCCTCCAGAATCTGAAGTATAAATCGCGTTCAATAAACTCACACCGTCTTTACCAACCTGTTTTGCAAGTTCCTCTCGTTCTTTCTTGGTGTGTGGCAAACGGGACTCTTCCCATCGATGACTGTATTGTTCAAACCAATCAGAGGGTACAAATGATTTGAGCCATTCTGGCACAACAGTTGCTAAGCAATTTAAGGCTGCACGAAGTGTTTCGCCCACCAATTCTAATTGATTGAATTCTCGAATAGCTGCAAGTACACGCGTTGAATCACTCCTTTGTTTACCCCTTGCTTTCAATAATCCTGCTTGCTGAAAACGCTGAAGCATTGCATCTAGAAGGTGTTGCTCCATTCCGCCCTGTATTAGACGTTGCCGAAATTCACTTAAGATTGAATAGTCGAAACCAGAATCTGTCAGTTCCATTCCCAGTGTATACTTCCAATCAATTCGGGCACGGACAGCAGTAGCAGTCTGACGATCTGTTAAATTCTCTGCAAACTGCATCACACAAATCATGGCTAAACGCGCTGGACTGTAAGCCGGTTGACCTCTCGTTGAGAATAAGTCTTGAAAATCTTCATCGTTGTAGAATGTCTCAAACACATCACGCATTCTCAGATAGAGATTCCCTTTTGGGAAAGCCGCTTGGGCTACACGACGAGTTTCCTCTGGAATTGCTGGCAAGGGATTGGATTTCAAGCACATCATCTTACTCTTTCACATCAGATTGCACAGTTTTTGGAGTATAGATGCTCGATCACCAATTCGCCAACAGTATCGGATTGGAACAGAAAACCGACATAAGAGGTTAGAAAAGGAAAGAAGATCGATCATATAGTGGACGAAGTTGTCCATTTGGTACCTCATCAGGAAGAGAAAACTCATATCGTCCGAGAAAATTGATATGATCGAATCCAAGAGGAGATAGCCTAGCAATCTGCTCAAGATCAATATCAATAACGCCAGTATCTTTGAGATGATCTAATGATTTTTCAAGATATAGAGTATTCCACAAAACAATGGTATTGGTCACCAATCCGAGTGCCCCTAATTGTTCTTCCTGACCTTGTCGATATCGTTTGCGAAGTTGCCCTCGTCGTCCATGAAAAACTCTTCGGGCTAATCTATGACGTGCTTCAGTTCGGTTGAGTTGTCTTAAGACCCGTCGCCGATAGTTTTCGTCTTGTCCTAAGCACAATAAGGTTTTCATGAAAGCGGAAGGAAAGCCATCAACTGCGGAACTGCCAACAAATCTTGGGTCACGATCTAAGCGGATAATCTGAAGCATCCCCCCCCTGTTGAAAGATGTCGATCAAACTGATCACTGACTGTAGGACTTCAAGAACACTTCAAGCGATGAGGCTGCCATTGGAGCAAGAAGCACAAGGTATATTATTTCATATATGCGACACTATCGGATGCTGTTCAGCAACTCCTTTTATATTTTTACCCATTTGCAATTACCAGAGAGCATGTAGATATGTTTTTCGTTACCAATTATAGTTCTTTACAGTAGAGTAATCTGCTTCCAGTTCTGAAGCTGTTTCTTGTCATCAAGTGTTAGAATTCGTCCCATAATTTCTCGTATACACTGTAATTATTCGGCGAGATATCCATCATCCTATTTTGGGAAATTCAATTGTAAAGCAAGCTCCTTTACCTACCTCACTCATCACATAGACCTCTCCACTAAATCGTTCTACAATGTGCTGGGTAATGGCCAACCCTAAACCACGTCCGCCAGTCATATTACCACGGGAATCATCCACCCGATAAAATCGTTCAAATATATGGGGGATATGTTCAGGAGGAATACCCTCTCCGTCATCCTTAACATGTAATAAAACCGATGATTGTGTTACCTCTGTTGTAATAGTTACTGTACTGTGTATTGGGGTATGCTGAATCGCATTCATAATCAAGTTGGAAATGGCACGTTCCAGTAACACGGCATGAGCAAATACAGGTGGCACACTAACTAACTTGAACTGTAGTTGAATCGCTTTGTTAATGGCTACTTTTTGTAAACGTTGCACAATATCCTTTACCAGACCATTGAGGTCTACCTCCTCAATGTCAACCATTTGCTCTTGTGCTGTATCGCCCTGGGCGAGAAACAAGAGATCGTTAATGAGCTTGCTCAGGGTCTTAATCTCATTGTCCAGATGTGGCATCACCTCCTCAGGTTCCTGCAAACCGTCCACCAGACTCTGAACTTCTAGTCGAAGTAAATTCAGCGGAGTGTTGAGCTCATGCGCAATGTCATTGCTGGTTTGTATGCGCAGTTGTTGTTGCTCTTCTAAGTTTTGAGACAAACGGTTAAATGCTAGACGAAGGGTTTCAAACTCTAGATGTCTCGTCGTCTGTATTTGATATCCCCATTGCCCTTTGTCTAATTGTTTCACACTGTCTACAAAATTATGAATGGGTTGTGTAGTACGATAAGCAAACCACAGGGCAATCAGAAGTGCAAGTGCGCCACTCAGCGCCACTGCCCACAAGATTCCCTGTGTTATTTGTTGGACAAAAACTTGCTGTTTGCCATCAACATACTCACTTTGCAAAGCAATCACGACTGTGCCGATTAGAGTGCCATCGTCTCGCCAAATGCGTTGACCTTGCTGAAGCATATCATCAGCTAATTGTTGCTCAATATCTTGTGCCTCTGAGTCCACAACAACCACACCCTGAGCATCCGTTACGAGCAATCGAAGATTATTGAGTTGGAGATCGATCAATAAGTCAAGAAAGATGACCTGATAATTCATCTCAAGCGTGTTGTTGGAGGCATACAAGATAAATTGAAGGGTTCTGAGAACATCCCCCAGCGTTAAGGAAGATTGTGTTTCTGCTCCTAAGCGGGAGGTCTGAGAAACAATAACAATGTCATTATTTTGTAAACCATCAATTTCGATTAGGTCAATAAGTGCCACGCTATCAGATTGTTCCACCACATCAGTTGTTTCTATCTCAAATGATTCGAATAAGATGGCCAATTCAGGATCGATATAATCTCTATCATTAAGAATGATAAAGTAGCCATCAGAATCTCGCTTTAAAACTGTTGGTCGAGTTTTCGCTGCTTGCTGCTCTGTTATACTTAAATATTGGATCGCATCTGGGTACTGTTCTGTCAGATCTCTGCTCACCGCCTCCCACCCTCCCAGATCTTCGTGGGCAGTAGCCATGAGGTAGGTGATCCAATCCAGAGTCTCCTGATTGTTCTCCGCCACTAGGGTTCCAAATTGGTCGGTGGCGGTACGCACCGCAACGAACCCACCGAAAGCAGCCGTGATGAAGATGACAAATAGGAAAGATAAAAATAATTCACGCCGCAATAGTCTACTCCGGTATTAACTTGTATCCTGCTCCATAGACAGTCACCAGATAATGTGGGTCACGAAGATCAGGTTCAATCACTTTACGGATACGGTTCATCTGGACATCAATCGCCCGATCATAACTATCGTAATCATGACCAAAGACAGCTTCGATAATCTGGGCACGGGTGAGGATCTGACGCGGATGTTGGGCTAGAAACAAGAGAATCTGAAATTGTTTGGTTGTCAAAGATAGTGGTAGGTCATTCAGATAACACATGGCTTGTTTGTGATTAAAATAAAAATGACCGACCCGAATACCAGATTCAGGCACTAATTGTCCACCTGCCCGACGTAAATTGGCTTCCACACGCGCAATGACTTCGGGCATTTGAATCGGTTTTCGCACATAATCATCGGCACCAAGTTGTAAGCCTTTGATGGCATCATTATCGCTAATACGAGCGGTGACCATAATGATCGGAATATCAGATTGTTCGCGTATCCGCTGGCATACTTGCCAGCCATCGACTTCGGGTAACATCACATCTAACAGGATGAGGTCAGGGACCTCTTGCTCAAATAGCTGAATGCCCTCTGCCCCATCTGCCCCAATTATGACCCCATAGCCAGCTTGTTCAAGGTAGAGCCGCATAATTTTTGCAGCACGCGTTTCATCTTCAACAATTAAGATGGTGTGTTGTTTGACCATAGATTTTTCCTCACTGCAATCTCCTTGCATGTTTTCCTTTGTATATTATTTTACCTCCATAATTTTGGATATTGATATTGTCGAACCATACCGTTGTCATGGTCATTGCCTTAAACGCCCCCTGTATCATCTGAGAATACTGGCGTGGGCGTGCCTGTTGGAGGAACATCCTTAAAAAATGTCCAGGGTCCCCCCTCTGTACAGGGAATTTGCAGGTAGTCACGTCCCAATGGATACACATACCAGGTATGTTGCCCTGATTGACGTAAGTCTTGAAATAAATCGATCGATTCATTCTGACGTAGTTCAATGACCCGTTCCACCTGTTTGCCATCCGGTTGGATAATGCGAATTAAATACAGGGGTGCCCGCGGTCCACGCCAGCTGAAGGTAAGCTCCCCACTTCCGGGAATGGTGTAGGCATTATTCACTGGCGATAACAACTCATAAGGGATACAGGTATATTCCGGCACCTGTGGATGGGCTTCACCTGGTACCCGCAATTGTTGTCCGATCCGAATCAGGTTGGAATCTTCAAGACAATTGGCATTCACAAGTTGTTGCACCGTTGTATTATATTGGCTTGCAATATTGGCAAGAGCATCATTGGCCTGAATCTCATAACGTAATTCCCAGCTATCGTCCGGTTCGCAGGCATCCTGTGTCGCGGTTGCTGTTTCTAAGCCGTTGATGTTCAGACTTTCACTGCCACTATCCAGAGTCGGGATAATTGTGGGACTGGAAGTCTGCGACGGTAACACAGTAGGTGTCGGAGGCTCCAGAGTCGGTGGTGGACGTAGGGTCTGAGTCGGTGTGGTATTGACAACAACCGTTGCGGTTTCACTCGTAGGAACTTGAGCTACAATCATTGCTGTAGAGGAAGGTACCAACAAGGCATTGTCCTGCAGAATTGGGTCATCATTCGATGTCTGGGATGTTGCCACACTGGTCATCGTATTGGCATCATGTGCTGTCCCAATGGTTTCAGATTGCTGAACCATGACAAAAACCAATAAGATAACTACAGCCATCAAACTGACATTAACAAAGAGTAAGCCACCAACACTCAAAATCAGCCAACGCGAAGAACGATCTTGATGTTTTCGTTTAGGGGGAATAATTTGAGGATTCTGTTCAAACATGATTGTCACTTTCTAAGGGTCTTTGAGTAATTTGTCCTTGATATAAATCAAAGGCAGTCATGACATACCGGGTCACCAGTGGGTCATGCGATACGATGATAAAGGTGGTGTCATAGATCCGGGCATATTCGGTAAACAACTCCAGCACCCGTTTGGTCGTCAGGCTATCCAGACCACTGGTGGGCTCGTCAGCAAAGACAATGTCAGGCTGGTTAACCAGTGCCCGTGCGATGGCAACACGCTGGCGTTGTCCACCACTGAGTTGGCCAGGTAGATGCTGGTGCCAGGCAAACAATCCTAATTGCTGTAAAATCTTATCAATCCTGAGGTGGCGTTCGCGGTAGGATACGTTGGCCATCCGCAGGTTCATATCAATATTCTCGCGTACTGTATAAGATGGGATGAGGGCTGAATTTTGGAAGATCAAACCCAGACGCTCCCGTCGCAGTTGGCGTAATTGTTTGTCACTTAGATCCTGTAGCAAGATATCATCGATGTAGACCTCCCCGATGGTTGGTTGATCCAATGCCCCTAAGATATTCAGCAAGGTCGTCTTACCACTGCCAGACGGTCCATAGAGTGCAACCAGACTGGCTCTGGCAATAGATAAATCGATGCCTTTCAGCACTTGGATACGCTTGTCGTCTGAACCAAACTCACGATGGATATTGTGTGCCTTTACACGCCATTGCTGTATTTTCATTGCGGGTTTCCTTTCCGACGCAACCGCCGCCAAATACGCTGGCTTAACGACACCCCCTGCCCTGTCAGGGGGTTGTCATCGTCAAATGCTTCAGGATCATCAAATAATTGTGTAGTTTCACGGCGAACCAGAATTCCTTCGGGACGGATCTCAAAAGCAATTTGATCAGCATCACTGAGGTAAGATTGAATTTGTTCTGGCACGATAAGATGACCCTCATCGGTTAATCGGGATGGGTTAATATCGTCAGATAAATCTTGCCCCAGTGCACCATCCCGTAGCGTCAGTACCCGATCTGCCAGATTGGCAACATCCGGACTATGGGTGACCATCAAGACTGTTAGATTGAGGTCCTGTCGGATCTTATCGATCATGGCAACGATGTCTAAGGATTTGGCTTCATCCAGTGATCCCGTGGGTTCATCGGCCAACAATACATCAGGTTGGTTAGCGAGTGCGACTGCAATCGCAACGCGCTGTTGTTGCCCACCGCTCAGTTGGGCTGGATAAGCGTGTTCAAACTCACCTAAACCAACAGCGTTTAAAAGGTCACGTGCACGTACTATTCGTTGGGCTCGTGGGACATAAGCCAGCTCCATCGGAATCACGATGTTAGCCAGTGCGGAGCGATAGGCGATCAGGTTCTGGGTCACATTTTGCCAGACAAAGCCAACTTTGTGTAAGCGATATTGGGCAAGGGATGCACCTTTCAAAGATAAAATATCCTGACCATCAACCTGCACCTGACCAGCTGTGGGTGTATCTAAGCCACCCAGCAGATTTAACAGGGAGCTTTTACCCGCCCCACTCGGTCCGACAATCGCCACCATTTCACCTTGTGCCATTGTAAAATCGATCCCGCGCAATGCGACGATCTCGTGTTTGTCAACCTGATAAGCTTTCACCACCTGTTTGCAGTCGATAAATTGGGTCATGGTGCCACCACGACATCGCCTTCATTTACACCACTGAGAACTTCAACGCGCGTGGTAGTCTCAAGACCAAGCACAACATCTGAGATTTGCTCGCCATTCTCCGTTTGTAAAACAACAAAGGTACGATTTTGAAAGCGTCGAATTGCTGCTGGTGGTAACCAGAGCACATCTTCACGCACCTGTAGAGGAATACGTGTCTCGATTAATTGTCCTGTGGCCAATTCACCCTGAAAGTCTGCTGCTAAGCGGACCGTCTGATCTCTATCTGCTGGGGTTAATGGAATTCGTCGCACCAGACATTGCAACATCGTGTCTGCTTGTCCTGCAACTTGGCAAATCCCAATGCGCCCGATATCCAGTTGTTGCACATCATTAGCACTGAGGGTAGCAACCACTTCAAACGGTTGCGGAATGGCAATGGTAATTACGGGAGTAAAAGCTTGAACATTTGCCCCCACTTGGACACGAACATCCAGCACAACCCCATCAAAGGGAGCGATAATGGTGGATTGCTGAATCTGCTGACGGGTGCGATCCAATGTGATCTGAGCGTTGCTGACATTATCAACGAGGTCTGGATTCAACCCGACCCCACTCTGGGCGTTGTTCAAAGCAACTTCATTTTGAACAACGCTGTTTTCTGCATTGAGTACACTATAGGTCCAATTATTATATGATTGAGCGGCTGAATAATAATTTTCTTGTGCTGAGGCGAGTGCTGATTGGGCATCTAGGACACCATTATACGCGGATTCAATGACAGATGCGCTGTTATTGATAGGATCTCCTCGCAGCTCATCATAATTACGTTGCGCATTGTCCAATGCTCGCTGGGCATCTGCAACACCTCGTTGAGCACTCGATAGCGCAATCCAAGGTGCACTTTCTTCGGTTTGTTGCAACGATAAATTAGCGGATGCCAGCGCAAATTCTGCCTGTGTGACTGGATTTCCGTTAGTGCTACCAGAACCACTTAGGCGACGAATCGCACTGTCCAATTGCAATTGTTGTTGCTGTTCTTGCACCTGCAATTCATCAATCTGATATTCTGCCAGTAGTTGTCCCGCCACAATGCTATCACCTGCCTGCACCGTTACCGCACGCAGGGTGCCTGCGATTGGAAAGGACAGGATCATCTGATCACGGGGTAACCAGCGTCCAGTAAAACTTAGATCTTTCTGCACCAGCCCCTGTTCAACCACAAAAGTGGGTCGCGTCACTCCTGGCAAAGCTGGAATAGGGGTACTGGTAGCTACCGGAGCTTGCCCTTCCGGTGAGGTGCTCAAGGCACAGGCACTGAGTATCCAGATCAGTGCTATGAGTTGTACAAATTTCATCGCGATTAATCCTATAAAATGTGATGCCTAAGCGGCATCACCTAAACGAATAATGGCTGTCAGTTGCTGACGACTCAAGGCAAAAGTGACTGAGACAATCACCACCAGTAGGATCAGCGCAAAGGTCAGATAGACCCAGACGATGTCTTGCCAGGCCACACGCACCAGATAAGGCGGCAATTTGTTGCTAAAGTCCAATAATGGCAGATAAAGATGGGTTGTGATGACCCCGGTCAACGTACCGATTGCAATTCCGCTTAGTGCAATCAGGCTTTGAAGCGAGATGACATAGATTCGTATCATTTGTTGGGGCATCCCCATAGCCTGTAGCGTCGCCAATTGTGAGGCTTGAGATTGAAACGCAGCGGTACTCTGGATGATGGTTCCGATTAAAGTTAAGACAATTGCCGACAAAAATCCCACGGATAGGAAACCAAAGACTCCCTGGCGACCTGGCTCTGTTTTGGCCTGACGCACCTCATGATCAGGGATGGTGGCTTGTAACAGAGGAAAATCGGTCGCCGCGATGCGATTCTGTATCGTGGTAGTATCAACCCCAGGCTGTGTCGCAATCCAGAAATCGTGAGGGAGTGGTGTTCCTACCCGCTCAAAGATCGGATCGAGGTTGGCAATGGCAAAGGCTTGACTTTGCGGATCCAGTGTAGGGAAATAATCTACCATCCCTAACACACGGGAACGGATGTCGAAGGTGTTGTCGAGTGCTTGGAGTTGAATGCTGATTTCTTGTCCGACAATGATATTGTAACTATCCGCCAGTTGTCGGCTGACCACAATCCCAGTTCGATTCTGAGCGAATAGATTCATAACATCCGCCAGCGGTTGACTGGCATAGTCGTCCCGAAAATGGCTGACTGCTGCTGTGCTTAAGCGATCCACCCCCAATAAGGTGCCATTAACCTGTTGATTGGTGATGTCAAATGAGACATCAAAGCGCCCCACACGGGAGACTGCGTAGACACCAGGTAGATTCGCCAGTTGACTCACCGGCGGAATGTTGTATCCGGTTACTCGCCGCGTGGGTTGCGCTCCTCCGCGCCGATTTTGTACGACCTGGGCATCTGTTGCAGCAACCACCACCAGTTCAGCCCCGGTCTGGTAACGAATTTGATCCGCTAACGACTGATCCAGCGTACTTGCCATCGAGGCGGTAAATCCAGTCAAACTCAGGGTAAAAGCCATCATAATCAAGATGCCACGATAACGCTGTTGTGAACGGATGAATTCGCGCAAGGTCATCAGTAACCACTGATTCCGACTGCGCTCAATGCCAACCAACATCAGGCGCAAAGCCCAGGGCAACATACGAATGGCAATGAGGACTAAGGCAAAGGAAAACAGAGTCGGTGCCAGAAAGACACTTGGGTCGGCAAATGCTTGATTGTTAGTAGCCCCACCCTGTCGCTGACTAAAGCCATAATAGATATAGATCGCAAACCCTAAGATGAGCCAATCCAGATAGATACGTTGCCAGAAGGGAACACGCGATACTGTAGACACTGACTTAAGTTGGCTCATGCGGGTATAAGTCAGACGAAAAGCAGCGAAGATGCCACTGCTGACTGCTAGCAGTGCTGTAAAGAGTGCAATACCAATAGCTTGTGTGTTAAAGATAATTGAGGCAGTCGTCTCCGAGCCGTCAAACTGTAAAAAGGTGGTTGTACGTGTCACCAAGCGTACCAGATTTGGACTGACACCCGCACTGATGACAAAACCGATGCCGGCAATGATAATCCACATCAGCATGTGAATGATTAGCAGGCGACCCCGTGGCATACCCCGACTCCGCAGTTTCAGATCATCGCCCAACTGCCGATTCACAATCAAGGTTGAGACCAGTGCTATGAAGTAAAAAACTAAAGCCCCAATTGGGGCAATAATGATGAAGAGTTGTTGGGTGAGTTGCTGCACTTCGCTATTGAAGCTTTCTAAGTTCACCAGCGGCGTGATTTCTGTCCGAAGCCCCGGCAATACGCTACTCAATCGTCTCTCATTGTCGATGGCATTGCGGATGAGGGTGCTAACATCGCTGGTGCGAACCTGACTGAGGTCATAAGATTGATACCAGGCCGCATCATCAATTACTGAGCTCTCGCCAACGATCTCTTGCAAATCACTCGCCGAAATCAATAAGAGGTCATCGAAGAATGTGGGCGGAAATATTGCGTTAGCCTCTACCTGTTCAGGTTGCCAGATGGCAACGATCTCTAACGAGAGCTCCTGATTACCCGATCGCAACTGAATCTGGTCATTGAGTTGCAGACCCATGGTGTAAAAGAGTGTTTGGGAGATTAAAGCAGGCACCACATCGGCATCACCTGATTGAGCTGGCCACTTCCCCGCCACGATTGCGCCTGCGATCTGACGACTATCCAGTGTCGCCAGACCCAATGTGCCAAGGTTTGCCGATCCTTGTTGCACCGACCACAAGCCCGCTCTTTGATAATGACTGTGGTTGACCAGACCGATGCCCATGTTAGGAATAGTAGTCTGATCAACCTCCTGAGTCACCTGCTGGACTTTGTCAGGGTTGATATTACCCTCCCAAGCTCCTAGGTAGCGGTAACGATACGCTAGGGGCGGATCATCCAGACGGGTGGTCAAAATGTCGCTATAGACTGTGTCGATGTAGAGCGATAAGCCCAGCGATAACATAGTGGCAACCAATACTCCGACCACCACCCAGATCACTAACAGACGATATTGAATCAGTCGCTCTTTTGTAAAGTTAAGGGTATCTTGAATAGCAAGCACAATCAGAAATCCTCACGGTGAGGAAGCCATCTTCAAGACGGCTTCCGTTCACTTAATAGGCATTATTAATTGGAAAAGAGATTCGCAACCGATGGATCGATACGTACCGCACAATCCTGTAGTTGCTGGAAAAACTGCTCAGCATTGTCTTCGGTGATACCTGCCGAGAAGTCGATAGCTCGTTTACAACTGAAGAATTCCTGAGTCAGTTGCTGTGCATCCGTCAATAATTGATTCAGATCCCCGCCATTCTGGATATAGGACTGGAAGGCTTTATCTAGCCATACATAATCGAATAGCCCCCCAATCTCGAACGACCCCTGTGATTGGAAGACCACAACATTGGGTTGTTGCAGGGTTTCCAAAATATGTTGGTACATCTGAACCAGATCGGGTCCTTGAATGAGAGACAATTGCGGATTGTTAAGCACGCTGCTACGAGCCGGCATGCCTGCAACCAGTTCGGGGTTGGCACTGATGCTACTGATGAGGCGATAGCATGCATCTACATGTGGGTTATCTGCGCTAATGTAAGCTGCACCAACACCATATGCCAGAGCCGATTGTTGACCACCGCTTGGGAAAGGAGCAATACCCATACTGAAGCCATCTGAATCTGATAACAGAAATTGTGCGATTATTAGGTTTTCGACCGTGAGAGCAGTCGATGTAAAGGAGTTACCATCATTACCATAGGCGATGAACCCACCTCGGACCAGATCCAAGACTTGTTGAATCGCTTGTACCGTTGCTGGTTCTGTAAATTGGATAACGGGTGGATTGCTACGGTAATCGATTGGGTGCCCTCCATAATTGCCAATTAAGGTCAATAGACCTGAATTACCTTCGGTGAAGAAACTCAGTTTCCCAAGCTCAGGATTTGCCTGTTGGAGGGTACGCAGATAGGTTTCAAAATCCCCAACCGTCCATGTAGGATTCGGCTCCGGCAAGTTCACAAATTGCAGAGCATCTCGATCAAATGTGATGACATCTGGGCTGATATCGATCGGCAGAGCCCAGGTTTGATTGTTACGTTGCACCTGTGCTAAGACACCAGGTAAGAAATCTGACGAGTTGACACTGGCATCTGTTGCCATCAAGGGATCAATGCTCCTCAACTTGGCGAGACTGCCGCCCTGTACCAAATTAAAGGGTGTGTAAAAACAATCGTAGCGTTCGGTTAACTCTGACACACCGAATGCGTTTGTGGTATCCAATGCTACCGCCCCTATCTCGGGTTCATTGTTGACAAACTCACCAAGTGCACGATCCCAGGCATCTTGATTTGGCAGTTGGGTATCAAATGTCCAGATCCCTAAGCGCAATTGAGCCTCGCCTGCTTGCAAGACAACAGGCTCAGGAATCGGTGCAACACGAATCGTAGTCGATTGCTTTTTCTGTTCAGCTTGTGCCAATCGTGTTAAGATCGCCTGCTGAGCATTCTCAATTGCGGTTTGTACTGGAACGTTATTCGCTACTTCACTCAAGATTTTTGTAAACGCTGCCCGAAAATGGTTTTCTGCGGGCCTTTGCCCGTTGTTGATAGCAATTTCAATCAGAGCTAATGCCTCTGGAGAATAGCTTGTATCACCTCCCCATTGGCTCTGCCTTGCCGGTAAGGTGTCAAAGCCACTACTGGCAACCTCGGTTTGCTGGCTTAAAAAACTGATGAGTTGATAGGCAGCATCTGGATGTTGTGAGCCACGACTAATGGCAAAACCACGTAGATGAAGTGGCGCGCGATGATTTGGAAAAGGCGCATACGCCAATGCTGTATCTGTATCCTCTACAAGAAATAAACCAAAGCGGGTATCTAAAACCGTCAAAGGGCCGTTATCAAAGGTGGTATTGGGTTCTGTGAGGCGTTCTTGTTTCAATTGCGACCAGTGGTTCACAATAGTGGCTAAGTCAGGCTGGCTGGTCAGTTGTGGTTGAAGCGGAATGCTGTTGGTATTGACCAGCGATCCACTCAATAAACTACTGAGCAAAGCTTGTTCATCTGTATCGCCGCCATAAATCGTTAAACCAGCTTGTGTAATCTGATTGTTGGCATCAATTTGTAAAAGATTGCGCATAGCATTTTTAAAATCTGCCAGTGTCCAATTCTCGTTGGGATATGGCAACCCGAGTTGATCAAATGTGGCTGGATCATATTGCAACAGATAGGTATTCACGCCAATCGGCAGGGCCCAGAACCCACCATCCCACTGGAAACCCTCCCAGATCTGGGTGGGGAAATCCTGTACATTAAGATTGGGGTCATTGCCTACAAGTGGATTGAGATCTAAGAGCAATCCAGCACGAGTCAATTCCAGCGATATATCATCTGATGTCATTAAGAGAACATCTGCTTGACTGACTAACGCCTGGGCTTTATCAAAGTATTTTTCGTCTGACAAGCTTAGCGGCTCTTGAAATTCATCTATCGGTACGAGGTGCACCCGAATGTTTGGGTTTTCTTCTTCAAACTGCTGGATGAGCCCTTCGTAGAGAGATTTTGAGAACTGAGGGACAGTTATTGAAATAGCCGTGCGATCGTCTTGTGCTTGTGTTTGCCCGATCGATAGAGTAATAACCAGCGCAAAAATGACTGACAAATATTTCCATTGCATAGACTTACAACTCCTTTATCTGGATTTGATAAAGGTATCTTGCACAAAGATTGTTTCAGAATTTTTGCAGTTTTCGATTTAATCGATTTTGTATTGTGATGGATTGGGTTTATTAGCAGAATTGCTATCTTACTGGTTTGTTCTAAAAGTTTTAGTTCCTTCTCCTAATATGAAAGAATTTGGAAAAGCGTGATGCACACGCTAGATTTTCACTGATGGTTTCTTATAAATAGAGGAAAAGTGAAGTCCATTTTCCTACAAATAGCAGATACAAAATGATTAGCCTAGCTTGCAGTTAGTTGTATACTACACTCGAACGCTTTTGCTATACTCGCAAGTAAAAAAAATGGCTCAAGGATAAAAAGGGTGCAAATAGTGTAAACTATCAAGTATGGACTTTCCAATCATAGATTTACTAGATGACGATTGAAGTGTTGAGTGGCTGCTGAAGCATTTTCATCCTGAGGGTTTGAAATGCCACCACTGCCAAGCAATCCATTCAGAAGCGCGTTATTTTCGTAGCAATGTTGGGAGCGGTTTGGCTGTCTATCGCTGTCAGTCCTATGATGGCATCTATCATTTGTACAGCGGGACAGCGTTTGAGGGGAGCCAACTGACCCCGAGCCAAGTCGTCTTATTAATCCGTGGCTTTTTGCAAGGGCACTCGAGTGCCCAAGTGTCGCGCGAATTGGACTTGGCTTATAAGACAGTGCTGAAATGGCGGCATCGTTTGCAGGAGAATGCCGAAGCCTTACAACCTCAAACGGCTCTTGCGGATAGCCACTCGGAAAGTGATGAGATGTTTCAGAATGCGGGGGAAAAAAGGAATTGAACATTTTAATCTTGCTGATCTCCCGCGTTGCCGCGCGAACAAATAATGTGGACGCGGGACATTTGCCAATGATCGTCCAGCCACTGTCGGCACTATTGGACGTGAAACGGGGCAAGTTCGGTTACGGGTGACTCCCAATACCAAACAGGAACAGATGACATTGAAAGATCATGTTGAGCAATTTACCGCCGAGGGGACACATAGCTATACCGATGAATACAATAGTTACAACACCATCGAGCGAACACACTCGACTGTGAATCATAGCAAACGAGAATGGGCACGCGATGAGGATGGCGATGGAATTCGAGAAGTGCATACCAACATCATTGAAGGCTTGTGGACGGGACTCCGTAATTTTTTACGTCCTTTTCGGGGCGTGAGTAAACACTTTTTGAGCGGATATGTTGCGATTCATGAATTTCGCGTTAATCTCAAGCGCGTCACGGTTGACTTCATCTCGTCTTTAGTCCGTTCGCACTCGTTTTACCCATGAGCCAAAAAAATACTGTTCACTACTGAATATAGGTTTACTTCGTCAACTAACTTTGTTTCATAACTAGTGGTGTATCTGTAACAACAGGTAGTTGCTTGAGATAAGCGCAAATCTATTTGGCAACAGTTTGATGATATATTTTAAAATGCCTTTAATCCCGCGCAAGCTTATGTGTTCTTGTACTGCTCTCAAGACTTACGCTCGGGTCGTGCCTCATTGGGTTTTAAAACACGGAAATTATCTAAATAGTTTAGGACTTTCGCTTGAAAGTTGAGAATAGTATATCATTGAGAGCATGGTTACGAAATAGAGTACATCGAATATTTAATCGGTACCTCGGTGAATTATACCTGCACAAACTTGGCGAATCATTTAGAAGATGTCGGTCATGATGCAGTGAATGATTATTTGCATCGTGAGCGTTTAAACGCTCGCCACTTATGGTAACGAGTCAAGCCACTATTGCAAGATAGTTCAGACAGTTATCTGATTGTGGATGACAGTGTGCAAGCCAAATGGAGTTGGTGAAGCGTCAATATAGTGGAAATGAAGGGAGCTTAGTTCAAGGGATTGGTGTTGTCAATCTAGTACATACAGATGGCGAGAGCTACTATCCGATAGAGTTTCGGATTTATGCCAAAGACATGGATGGCAAAACTAAGAATGATCATTTTCGAGAGATGCTGTTAAGTGCCAAACAGGTTAAGGAGATTCAAGCCAACACGGTTTTGTTTGATAGCTGGTATGGCTCGTGGAACAATTTGAAGCGTGTTCATCGATTGGGCATGATCTTTTTTACAACACTCAAATTGAATCGTATGGTGAGTTTATCGAAACAAGAGGGCTATGTGCATTTAGACGACATTGAGTGGACCGATGAGCGAATGACACATGGTGTATCGATCAAGCTCAAGAAAGTGCCATTTCACGTGCAACTTTTCAAGGTAGGCACCCCACATGGTGACATTGACTGGATTATCACCAATTCAGAGGCTTTACTCACCACCGATGATGTCCAAAACGAGGATGCCAAACGGTGGCAAGTCGAGCAGTTGCATCGTGAACTCAAGCAGTTGACAGGGATTGAAAAGTGCCAATGTCGCAAACAACGTGCTCAACGCAATCATATCGCCTGTTGTTATCAGGCATGGTTGGCGATCAAGGTCAAATCTCAAGAACTTGGAAAAACACTCTATGCACTGGTTCATGATTTACTGTACGAATTTCTCAGAGCAGAATTACGCGATCCTCGCATTCCTGCTCTTGAGAAAGCTTAGAAGCGAAAGTCCTATAGTTGTCAAGTGAATCCTAAGATGAGTTTACTCGTATTATTCTGTCATATCGAAGATTTCTGCCTGAATTATGAACCCAAGATAAATCAGTAACCTGAGTTAGATTCTCAACTATGAGCAATTTAAGGATGATACTGACAGTGTTTCAGATGATGCCGTCAGCACATTGAACAATTTATTTATCATAGATCGGAAATGAAATACGAAACGCGCTGCCCTGCTTCAAACCTGGACTTTCTACCTGTATCCTACCACCATGAAGGTCAACCAGTGCTTTTACAATAGCTAAGCCTAAACCTGTCCCGCCTGTTGCCCGATTTCGGGAGGCATCCGCGCGATAAAAACGGTCAAACAGATGGGGTAAATGTCCTTTCGGGATGCCAGTTCCTGTATCACTGATTGTAATTTCTACAAACTGATTGACTTCTCTCATTGTGACCTGAATTTTCCCATCGGAGGGAGTATGATGAAGGGCATTGATAATAACGTTGGATAAAATTTGTCGAATACGGACAGCATCCCCCCATATGTAACAATTCGCGGTGAGTTGCTGTACCAACTGAACATTTTTTTCTTGAGCTAATATCTCAAAAACGCGCAAGATTTCCTGAAAGAGCTCAGATAGTTCAATTTTGGATCCATTTAAAGGCAAAGACCCTGCTTCTGCACGGGCAAGTAAAAACAAATCATCGACAAGGTGTGTAAGATGCTGTGTTTGCTTATATAAGTCACTGATATGTTGGTGATCTAGAGGAAAAACACCGTCGAGTGTTGCCCGTAACATACCTTCCAACCCAGACAACGGCGTACGTAATTCATGCGAAACATCTGCCAACATTTTTTGGCGTAGCTGAGATGCATCCTCGAGTTGCTGTACCATGTTATTAAAAGCTACCGCCAGTTCGTTGATCTCATCACTGCCTTTGACATCCACTCTTTTTGTTAAATCACGATGATCAAGTGTACTAATGGTTTCGGTTAGTTTTGACAGCGGAGAGGTTTGTTGGCGACTGACACCGATACTAAAAATGATACTGATAACTGAACCGACGATAAGAATCTGAATAATATCCGGGTTGGTCAACTCAATTAGATAATCGCCGAGGATATGTCGAAAACTGCGGTCTCGAATATCAGTATCAACAGCAAAATCAGCATCTTGTAGCTCAAGCAACATATCCTGTAGCATTTGGTCTGTGTTTACTAGACCAATAATTTCTTCGTCATTTTTGCCGTCGAGAATATAATATTCAAGAAAAGGAACAGCTGTATCATAAAAATGGTCTTCAAATGCCTCTTCATCTAAAGGTTCGGTATCAACCCAACTTAGTGCAAAAAAGAGACTAAAGGTGATTATTATCGTTAGCGTGATCACAGCAATGAAGGCGATGCTGAGGCGAAACCATAGTTTATTCATTTGTTATGTCCATGAAACGATAACCCACACCATAGACCGTTTCGATATAATTGGGATTGACCAGTTTCTGGCGTAAATTCTTAATATACCCTATCTATGGGTTTGAATAATTGATGCCATTCAGGGAAAATCCAAAGTGTAAGCAAAGGAGATTCCCA